>ML814042.1:149057-203260 GCA_009831015.1 Picea engelmannii | reverse complement strand
TAAATTATCATGCAAACTTATCATTAATACATGTATTGATCCCATCTTACACAGATTATAACTATCCAGTAATGCATTCAAGAGATACCAACATTAGATTATATTCCATTATGACCATTGTGTAAGGGTTTACCAATGAGACATGTATCAATTCCATAAATCAATAGAATACATTCAAGGAATAATTACATACATAATTTAGTTACTTTAATCAATCACATAGGGTCATGAGATACTTATCTATTATAAGGTAGTAGTCAACCAACTGATTGTGGGTGTTCACCTTTCCACCCTACCATAGGATCAAAATAAAAAATGCTTTGGAGTCTGGCCACCCCCATGCTAATCCATGATACCACTAGGGGATCTATGCACTTACGTGTGCGTTCTCCCTTTTCTTAGGTATTTTACAGAACTTTGCCCAAAACTCTTTCCCAATTCCACCTTTTTCCTCCATAACCAACAACCCCCCCTTTTCTTGTATTCCCACACATGTGATTTTCTTGCATGCTTTTTCTTTGGAAGCTTCTCAACCTTTCCCCTTCCTTCTGTCAGAAGGAAACCTCATGGGTCAATCAAGTGACTCGTGGTGATCCTTCCTGCTATCCTCAATATGACAACTACCTTTCACCTCATGAAACCCTCCATACTTCTATTCAATGAGGTTAGTTGGTTTCTCAACCACCAATCCTTCCTCATTAACTGATTTCCTTGAAATCAGAGTTGATGAAATAACTTAGTGTTTCCAAAAAACAAATTTCAACAAGGAGGATTGGATTCCTTCGGTCTAACAAAACTTCGTCTTATTCCTCTAGTGATATCATGACCAATACTTAAGGCTTCACCCATTAGTCCTTCGATCGGCATTCTCAATTTAAACAATAATATAGTTTCAATATTTGCATGCAATGTCATGGAAAGCATTAATTATAATTAATTACAATAATCAGAGGTTTAGGAGAAGGGGTGTTACAAAATTTTCATATGCTATAATCGATGACACACAAACATAGTAATGATCTATTTTTCTAGAAATAGAATCATTATTCTTGGCATCCCCTTTTTGGCATTAATTTCTTTTTTATTTCATGGATTGGTTTGTCGAATGCTCAACAAAGCTTGTGGATTTTTCCATCGATCTACTAATGCAAAGTGATAAAATTTCTCATCGTTGATACAACAACTTCATTGACAATCTATCAATCCATTCAAAATCCCTTTGTCGTACATTTGACTCACATGCAATGGATCGATAAATCCGATTTTTCAAGAAAATTAGTGGTCGGTTTGACGTATATCCATTGGAATTACGATGAATTTTCGATGCACTTGTGACGTGATTTGACTTAATTTTTAAGTTGATAATTGTCGAACATACGACCGAGACACAGTTTCATTGCTCGTTTGAGGACCATTTTGTGGTGAAAATAGGTTGAATGCTTCGTTGCACATGCGACATTTTTACAATGAAAATGTGTCGATAAACTATCGAAAATCAGGGCCAATGTACTAGTGTGGTATAGTAAGAGTGGTATTCCCCAAGTGAAATTAGTTTGATACCCAACTCTATATACCTTGACCTCATTGGGGAAATGCATTAAGAAACAACAAAGAGCAGATAACTCAAATACCATTGATATGGATTGTATAGAGAACAAAATGAAAGGTATGAATATGAATGGAAACACAAAAACAAAACTATTGCAGGGAACACAATAATACAATGAGAACCAGATTCTATTAATAATTGAAATTGAAAAAGGCTATGAAATGAAAAGAAACAGAAACTAGCTAGAATGATGGTATCATATCTATAAAGAGAGAGGTGTCATCTATGTTCATTCACAAGATAAAATTACTAGAGGATGAATTGTCTATGTAACATAAATTACTAAACCCCAAATATCCAAAACTCTAACCCTAGGAGATGAAGTACCAAAAGGATTATGAGCTCCAAGGTGGTTAGTTGATATGTCAACTTCTCGATGATGCAACTTTTGCATAAATTCTCTACTTGGGGCACATAATAGTTTGTTGGAAATACCTAAATAATAATTACAATTTTTAGTAGGCATGGGTAGGCCATGGCCACCCCAGGCCCCTGAATGGCTAAAACGTGTCATTTAAGGCCTCAAATCATCCTCAAAAGTTTAGGACCTGAAACAATTTAGAATAAAAAACTGCCAAGATGGAGACCCATGTTGAATCAGAAAAAGAGGTGAGTGGCCACCAATGTCCAACTAGATGTTTCCTCCCTCCTTAGGAAGAAATTCTCCCAAATGTGTAAATTTCCCTTATTAGATGGGGAAAATTTTGTTGAATTTGACTCTTGGTGAGTCACTTTCCTTGGTGAAGAAGTTGAATTTCTTTGATAAACCAATAGAGTTATGTGTTCTACTAGAGGGTTGCCTTCATCTTGTTTTCCATGATTCGATCCATTGTATTCTATTCAACGCGATCAATATTTAGTTTTTTGGGGCCAAATTCTCATCCACCTCCAACGTTTCCAATAGGGGTGGAAAAATGGTCAAAGAAGCTCCACATTAAATACCGGGTGAAAGCCAAGGAAATGAGGAATTCTCAATTTAAAATAATTCTCACTGAAAACCTTTGTGATGGTGTAAGTCCCATTTGGGAGTGGTATGATCTTGATAGTGTAAGTCACGTGGGGGTCTGTGAGGTGCTCTTTCTACAAATTCAACCACACCCTATCACAATGATCCATATTATTTTCAGCACGAAATGAGAGAAGATATATAACAAAAAAATGTACAAATATGTATCAAATATACAACAATATAAAATAAATACATCATATATATAAACACATAGATATAATAATACACATTTTTTTATTAATGTGCGAAATGTACAGAACTGAAAAAATACAGAGTGAAAGACTCGCTAGAATGGTGGCATCTTATCTCTGAAAAGATATGTGATGGATAATTGCATCCAAAAGAAGATGATTGTTAGAATGAGGCTCCAAAATCCTTTTTAACCTAAGGAAAATCCAAAAACCTAACCCCGAAAGATGAAAATCCAAAAGGTTTGCAGGCCCTGATGGGGGTAGTTGATACGTCATTTTCGAGGGCGTAAAATTTGCATACAATATCTGTTTAGGGTACTCGATACACCGTTGGAAAGGTCTAACCAAGAAGAGTGATTTTCAACTGGCCCAAACTAGTGTCTTTTACAACCACCTGGTCCCCAAATCCCCCAAAAATGTCGTTTAGGGCCTCAAAACGACCCTGGAAGTTTGGAACCCGAAAAAATACCAAGATGGAAAACTATTTTTTGAGCCAATGGAATGGGTGGGTGGCCACCGATATCCACCTATATCAATCCTCTATCCTTAGGAAGCAATGGTCTCCATTGTGTTGATTTCCCCAGGGAGAGGGGGAAGCGTTTGTTGAATATGAATTTTGGTGAGTTCTTTCCTTGCTAGAGAAGTTGTGTTGCTTAGCTTGTTGAAGGCTATCACAAACCTATGGATGTAAGGGTTGGACCTTTTTAACCAGTCTGGATACATGAGATGAATGTGTGTAGAAGGAATCCTTGCACGTTTCATCGATCTTGTTGACACACTTCTACTGGACAAAAGGTGATTGGACTCACATTGCAATGGTTGTGGTGTTCTTCTGTTCACCTTTTGAACAGAATGTGAAGAAGATGAATTTTGTAGTATTATATAATACCTTGTGACACTATTTAGGTGGGACAATAGTCAGAACTACCTCTGATATCCTATAGTTATGACCCCCCAGAGTAACAATGACACTACGCGGTCGGAAATCATAGATAGCATGGTGCTTCCACATATATGGATTCCCCAAGAGAACATCACATACATCCAGTGGGGAAACATCACATAATACCTCATCCTTGAAGGGATGGATGCCGTATGAAAATTGGCACTGCTGACTGACATGAAGATCTCGTCTATGACAAATCCTCTTGATGTTAAATGGTTGTGGGTGTGGTGTTGTCAAAAATCCCAATTGTTTGATGATCTCTGTTGAGATGAGGTTCTTCTGGCTTTCAATATCAACAATAAAATGTAGTGGGGTCCCCTTCACCCACATTTGTGAATGAAAAAGGTGCTCCCCCTTTAAGGATATGCTGGTTCTTCTGTTTGAATTTTTGCGGTCAGGACAATAGCAGTGGGGTCTGTGTCAATGATCTGTCTTTTGCCAATATTTTCTAAATCAAATTATGAATCTCAATTCGGCTCTTTTTCTTTGATCTCAGCTACTAATGATTTATTTGAGAAACATTCATTAGTGTTGTTCCAGGGGATTTTGTGGAAATCGCACCACTTTCTAGTGTCCTTCTTCGTCTTTCTATTTCCCTTCTTTTCCCGTGGCTTGGATGGGTTTTTGGGAGGTTTTTTGTTAGGGTCATGTTTACCATAATTTGGTTGTTGTGGATTTGCAGACACAAACTCTTTTTTCTGGTGCCTAAATTTTTTCTCGATTTTGACAACATATTGATAGGCATTTCCCAGTGATGAGATGTCCAGGAAATCCATTTAGGCTTGGATGTACCTATGCAGAGCGTCACGGTGTTTCAGAACCAAATGTTGCCTGAACTATTTGATACTCATCTTGGTGCACAAGGTATTTAAATTATTTGTGAACTTTGGCAATGTTTGGCCCCTCTCTTACCATAGTGTGGTCCATCTCATGTATTGGTCATCATAATTACCAACAGGGTAATATTGTTCCTTAACCGCATCCACAAAAAAAGCCCAAGTGGGCTTGACCCCATATATTGTAGACTCCTCTATGGAACTCTGCTCCCAATAATTTTCCCACCAATTTTTGACATGGGGGAGAGCCTTAAAGAATGTGAAGGTGATATTTTCACTATCAAAGAAATTTTGAACAGAGAAATAACCTTCTAGCAGATTTAACCATTTTTCTAGGGAATCTGCATCTACCTATCCTTGAAATATAGGAATATCAAAATTAACTTGTACCTTGAAAGGAGAGGTGTCTCCAAAGTGGCCACTTGAATAATACATTCATGTTTTTATCGGTAGGCATTGAAGGATGTGGGAAAAAATTGACACCATTTCATCCCTCTATCGTGTGAGAGCTTGCTCAAGCAACAGATTCATAGAATATTGTGCTCCATCATTTTTATTTTCTTCTTCCATGGAGGGTTTCTTGGGCATGCGAGCGTGATTTTCTTCAAGAGAGACAAGCTCTAGACCCAACTTTATATACTCGGACCTCATCAGGGACATGCACTGAAAAATGATCAAGAGTAGCCTTTTATGATACCACTGATCCATATTATTTTTGGCATGAAATGAGAGAGGAGATAAAATAAAGAAATGTACAGAGATGTATCAGATATCCAACAATATAACATAAATACATTAGATATATAAACACAGAGATACAGTAATACACAATTTCTATTAATGTGTGAAATGTACAGAACTGTAAAAACAAAGAGTGAAAGGCTCGCTAGAATGGTGTCATATTATCTCTAAGAAGAGATGTGATGGCTAATCACAAGATTATTATTATTACAATAAGGATCCAAATTCCTTTTTAACATAAGGAAAATCCAAAACCCTAACCCCGGAAGATGAAAATTCAAAAGGTTTATGGGCCCCTATGGGGGTAGTTGATATGTCAACTTCTCAAGGGCATAACATTTCCATATGATATGTTTTTGGGGTGCTCAATACACCATTGGAAAGGTCTAACCAAGAAGACGATATTCATAGGCCCAGGCCATTTCTTACGACAGTTTCTTGGGCCCCAAATCCCCAAAAAACGTAGTTTAGGGCCTCAAAACAACCCCATAAGTTTGGAACCTAAAACACTGCCGAAACAATGCCAAGATAGAAAACCCTTTTTCAAGCCAGTGAAATAGGTGGGTGGCCACCGATATCCATCTATATCACACCAACCTAAAACTTGTGTGGAATCTGATGTTGGTCATGTATTTCTTCTACATGGCATTACATTTTTACAGGATATCATGAATCCATTGTTCAGTGTGTTGGATCCATTCAAAAAATTTGGTTGCTCTATATTCCTCAATATGAGTATGGGAAGACTCTTCTTATGAAGATGCACTAGGAAGAGATACATCAATGGGGGCCAATGGTTGGAACCCAAAAAACACTTGGAAAGGGTTGTGGCTAATAGAGATATGGAGGGATCTATTATATCTATGTTGAACATATGGAAGGATCTCATTCTATGTATGTAGATGCTTGGATTTTTACATGCATAGGATATGCATAATCATCCTATTGACCAATTCTATTTGTCCATTTGTTTGGGGATGAAAGGTAGTCAATTTGGTGAGCTTCATGTCCATCAAAGAAAAGGGACTAGACCAAAAGATATTGAGGAACCTACTATCATTATTTGAAATAATGGTCCATGGTATCCCAAAATAAACTCAAACATACACAAACAATATCTTAGCATTGGATTAAACTTTGATAATCTTCTTACATGGTGCAAAAACGACCACCTTAGAGAAATATTCGACAACCATAAAGACACAATCATTACCATTCTTGGTGGAGGGAAAACCTGACATGTAATCCATGGAAATTAACCCCCAAGTATTTTCAAGGATAGGCAAAGGAATGTACAACCCCTGATTCTTGATGGTAGGCTTAGCAATGGCACATGCAATGCACAATTTGATATACTTGTTGATGTCCTATCAAAGTTTTAGCTAGTAGAAATATTAATGAATTATTTATAATATCTTCTCTACATCAAAGTGCCCTACCACCTAACTGTACTATGTCTCCAAATTATCTTTGTATGCTTTCTTGAAGGAACATAAGGATGGCCCAAATAGCACAAAATTGCATCCTAGAGGTAAAAATATGGGACTTTTTTACCTTTTTCCAATGTCTAATATGTAATAGTGAAGTTAGTGTTGTTGTCATACAATTGAGGCCACTTGGAGGTCTCATTCCCACAAAAGTTAAGAACCATGGTTAGTGCCACAACTAGGGGCTGACTAAGGTAGTCTACAACATGATTTGTGCTACCCTTATTGTACTTAATGATCAAGTGGAATTGTTGCAATTATGTGTATCACTTTTGATGGAAATCATTCTGTAACATTCCTTTTGTTTGCATCCATTGTAGAGCCTTGTGATTAGTATGGATGATATTTTCCTTTCCTATAATATAATGCTTCCATTGTTGGCATGCCTGCATAATGGAGTACATCTCCTTGTCATAGGTGGTATACCTACGAACACTATCAAAGGGTGTCTTTCTATTATAGGTCATTGGATTTCCATGTTAAGTGAGGAACAAATTGATAGCATAGTCATAGGAATCTTCCTCAATATAGAATGGTTGTTGCAGGTATAGTAGAGTGAGGACTAGTGTTGATCAGAGGTGGCATTTCAAATCCTCAAATAATTTTTTTTGTGAATTAGAATAGGAAAATTTGGCTTCAGCTCCACCCTTGGTCACTTGTCTTAAGGGCCAAGCGATATGAAAGAACCCCAACATGAACCTGCAATAGAAGTTGGCAAGGCCCAAGAAGATATGGATCTATATTAGAGTCGTCGGGGCTAGCCAATCACTAATGGATTGGATCTTGGTTGGGTTCACATGCACCCCATGTTCATCCACAATGTATCCTAGATAATGTATTTTTTGCATGCCAAATGCACATTTCTCCATATTGGAATATAAGTTGCAAAGTGATCAGGATCTATGGAATGTGATGCAAATATTCTATTGAAGTTCCATTGAACATGAGGATGTCATCCAAATATACAAACAAAAAATATTTTTTGAATGGATGCAAGACATCATCCATCATCCTCGTGAATGTTTCTAGAGAATTAGTGAATCCAAAAGGCATGGCCAACCTCTCAAAAAGGCCTTCTTTAGACTTGAAGGAGGTTTTCTATACAACATTTTGTTCAATCAGGACCTGCTGGTATCCCTACTTCAGATCAATCTTATTAATGAAATCAACACCCTTGAGAAAAGTAAGAGGATCGTCAATATGGGGGATTAGGTATGGGTTCTTAATGGTGATTTTTTTTAGGGATCTATAGTCAATACAAATTCACCATCTCCTATCCTTCTTTTGCACCAATACAATTGGGATTCCACAAGTTGAGGAGCTTGGTTTAATGTGGCCCTTATGGATAATCTCATGAATTTGGCATTTTATTTCCTAATTCCAACAACAGACACCCCCAAGTGAAGATATCTTTGTATTCCCCTACAATCTTGTCCACTTAGTTTTTCTCTATAGAGAGGCCCCGTGCTGAGGTGGTGGTGGACACAATAACCTTATATTCACCTTCCAATAGAACCATGAAAAGGAAACAAAATGGTATGAGAGATTACCTTTTAACATTTATTTTTCAAGATCAAGGAGACCGCAATAGTAGATACTACCTATGGTACCATATAGAGATGTTCTCCCAAAGTAACAATGACACTACAAGCGTTGAACTCATAAAAAAAATGATGTTTCCACATACATGGTTGTCCTAAAATAACATCAGTAACATCAATTGGGGAAACATCACACAAAACCTCAACTTTGAAGGGCTTGATGCCATATGATAAGAGATATTGTTGGTTGACACAAAGTTATCATCCTTGGATCGACCAACCGATGGTGTATGGTTGGGGTTGTGAAAATATCAACAACATCAATTTCTTGATGACCTAGATCAAAGATCAGGTTATTTTGGATACCACTATCAATAATGGAATGTAATGGAGTCCCCTTCACCCACATATATGAATGGAAGAGGCACTCCCCCTCCTTTGGTTCCTTTGAATCTTCTGGTTGGATCTTTTCAGTTAGAATTCTAGCACTAGGTTATACATCAATGATCAACTTTACCTTATCTAGATCTGAATCAGAGCATGAGATAGAGTCAGATTCACTTTCTTTCATCTCGACCAACAATGCTTGTTTCAAGTGGCATTCATTAGTGTTGTGATAGGGTATTTTGTGGATATCACACCACTTTCCAATGTCCTTCTTCGACTTCCAATTACCCTTATTTTATCATGGCTTGGATAGGTTGTCTTGAGGTTGGGCATCCTTTCTTTTTCCTTGTTTTGTGAATTGGGTCCAAATTTATCATACTTCTATTGCAACATATTTTCATATGAAAACTCTCCCTTATTCCTCTACTTTATTTTTTTCTTGATTTTGACAATGTATCGATAAGAACATCCCAATGAGGAGATGTCCAATAAATATATGTCAATCCAGAAGTACATGTGTAGGACACTATATAAATTCAAAATTAGGTGTCGCTCGGAATCTAAAATACTAGTCTTTGAGCATAAGGTATGGAAGATATTGGTGTACTTCAACACCATCTAGTCTTGCTTCTGATGTAGAGTTCTCCATCTCATGTATTGCCTGTCATAATTTTCAATAGGGTATAATTCCTCCTTGAGTGCACCAACAAAATTCACCGAAGTGAGTTCCATCCTAAATGTTGTAAACTCATCTCTATCATGGTTCTCCCAATAATGTTCCCACCAATACTTAACATAGGAAATGGATTTAAGGAGTGCAAAAGTGATATTTTCGATGTCCATTTTTTTTTGAAAAAAGTAATAACCCTATAAAACATTTAACCATTTATCCAAAACATATGCATTTATACTTCCTTCAAATAAAGAAATTTCAAATCTATCTTGTACCCTTAAGGATGTCACAACTCCAAAATGGTTAATTGTTGAAGATGTCGTGTCTGTTGTTGGAATTTGTTGAAGGATTTGGGTGAAATTTTCCATCATCTCATTCCTCTATCGCATGATGGTTTCATTGAGAAACAACTTCATATGATCTCCTACTCTGTCATATTTATTTTCATCCTGCATGGGAGGTCGCTTGGGCTAGTGAGATTGGTATTCCCTTAGTGAAATTAGTTTGAGACCCACCTCTTTATACCCTAACCTAATTATTGGATATATGGACTGAGAAAAAATAAAGAGCATATTTCTCTGATATATTTGATATGAATTGTATAGAGAACGAAATGCAAGGTAGGAATACAAATGGAAACGCACAGACACAAAAAACAATATTGTAGTCAAAACTAGATTCTATTGATAAATGAAAACAAATAAGACTATGAAATGCAAAGCATTACAAACTAGCTACAATTATGGAAGCTTTTCTCTAAAGAGAGATGTGTTGGCTACACTCATATGCAAGATAAAATTACAAGAGGCTAAAATGGCATTTTAACATAAATTACTAACCCCTAATGCTCCAAAACCCTAACATAAGGAGACTAAGCACCGAAAGGATTGTGGGCCTCAAGGTAGTTAATTGATACATTAACTTCTCAAGGATGCAAATTTTGCATACAATCTTCATTTGAGGTACACAATATCTTGTTGGAAATATCTAACTAAGAAGTACATTTTTTTGAATACCTAGGAAGGAAACGACCAACCTAATGCAATAAATGGCCAAAAGACATCATTGAAGGCCTCAAAATAGCCTAGGAAATTTAGGGCTTCAAAAAATATAGAATAAAAAGTTGTTAATAAAGAGACCTTTTTTGAGCCAGTGAAAGAGGTGGGTGGCCACCGATGTCCACCAGGATCAGTCCTCCCAAATTAGGAAGCAATGTTCCCCATTGAATCAAGTTCCCTCATTAGGTGGGGAAGGATTTTCTGAATTTGACTTCTAGTGAGCCACTTTCCTTGGTGAAGAAATTGTCATGCTTTGACAACCCGATAGAGTTGTATGTTCTGCTAGAAGGTGTCCTTCATATATTTGTCCATGATCTGATCCATTGTATCCTATTTAATGTAGTTATTATTCAGTTTTTTTGGGGCCAAATCCTTATCCACCTCCAAGGTGTCTAATATGGGTGGAAATATGCTTGAAGCAACTCCACATTAAATACTAGGTGCAAGTCAAGGAAAGAGGGAATAATCAAATCAAAAGCATTCTCACCCATAGCCTTTGGGAATGTGTAAGGTCCATATCACAGGTGTCTAATATTGTTTCAAGGGATTTTCAGGTTCTCTTTATACAAATTAAACCACACCATATCACCAACCTGAAACTTGTGTGGAACTCAATGTTGGTCATGTCGCTTCTTGTACTTGGAATAGGATTTCTACAATATATAATGAACCCATTGTTGGATGTGTTGGACCAGTTCAACATATTTGGTTTCTCTATCTGCCTTAGTCCAAGCATGGGAGGAATATTTATGTGAAGATGTAAAAAGTAGAGCTACATCAATGTGGATCAATGGTTAGCACCCCAAGCACACTTGGAAAGGATTTTGTCCAATAGAGCTATGGTGGGCTTGTTGTAGCTAATTTGAGCACATGGAAGGCTCTCATCCCATGTACATGGATACTTGGAGTTGTACATGGATTCTTGGTGTTGTAATCCATGGAGTTTAACTACCAAGGATTTTCTAGGGTTGGTATAGGAGTGTACAACCCCTGCTTCTTAATGTAAGGCTTATCAATGGCACATATAATGCATGATCTTATATACTTGCTAACATCCTTTCAAAGTTTTGTCTAGTACAAATACTTCTAAGGTATTTATATTTTATTCTCTACACCGACGTTTCCTACCACCTGACTATAATGTGCCTCCCAAATTATATTTTCATGCTTTCTTGAAGGAACACAAAGATTGCCTAGATAGTGCACAAATGCATCCTAGAGGTGAAATTTTTGAACTTGTTTACATGTTCCCAATGTATAATATGTAGCAAATAATTCAAGGTCATTGTCGTACAATTGGGTCCACCTGGAGGTCTCATTCCCTCAAGAGTTAAGAACCATTGTTAGTGTCATAACCTAAGGCCAACTAAGACAGTCTACAACATGGTTTCTGTTACCCTTCTTGTACTTAATATTCAAGTGAGTTGTTGCAAGTACACATACCACTTCTTATGGTAGTCATTTTGTAACGTTCCTTGTTTCTTCATGAATTTCATAGGATTGTGATTAGTGTGGATGATCTTTTCATTTCCCACAATATAATGATTTCACTGCCAGCATTCCTACATGATGGAGTACATCTCATTTTCATAGGTGGGATACACATGACTAGTATCATAGGGTGTTTCACTATGATATACTACCAGATTTCCATGCTAAGTGAGGACTGCACCAATAGAATAATCAGAGGCATCTATCTCAATATTGAATGACTATTACAGATCTAGTAGAGTGAGGACTAGTGTCAAATAGAGGAAGTGTGATGGATCCTTGAATGATTTTTGTAGTGACTCAGACCAAGAATTTTTTTCTTTATCTCTGCCCTTGGTCACTTAGATATAGGGCCAAGAAGGAGGAGAGAACATCAAAATGAACCTACAGTAGAATTTGGAAAGGTCCAAGAAGTTGCAAAGCTCTCTTAGAGTATTCAAGGCTAGCTAATCATGAATGAATTGGATCTTGGTTGGGTCCACATTCACCCCATGTTCATCAATAATGTACCCTATATACTGAATTATCTACCTACCAAATAATCATTTCTCCAAATTGGCATATAACTTGTGTTGTTGCAAAATGCTTAGGATCTACTGAATTTGTTAATATTTTTCCCAAGTTATGTTGAAGATGAGGATGCCATCCAAATATAAAACCACAAAAGAGTTTGTGAATGGCTACAAGATATCATCCATCATCCCCATGAATGTTGTTCGAGCATTAGTGAATCCAAATGGATTGATCAACCACTCAAAAATCCCTTCTTTACACTTGAAAGTGATTTTTCATGCATTAATTTGTTCAATTGGGACTGGTGGTATCTTGAATTTAGATCAATATTAATAAAGAAATTGGCACCCTTAATATGATCAAGAAGATTTTCAACCTGGGGAATCAAGTATTGGTTCTTAATCGTGACTTTCTTTAGGGATCTATAATCAATACATAGTTTCCATGTCACATCCTTCTTCTACACCAATGCAGTTGGGATCCCACAAGGTGAGGAGCTTGATTGAATGCGACCCTTTTGGATGAGATCATGAATTTCATTTTTTATTTCCTCATTCTCCATAAGAATATGTATGTATATCGATCCATTATGAAAAATTGGTCACCATGTATAAATTAAATTGAATGTTTGACTTGGCAGTGCAGAGGCACCTCCACAGGGGAAGCAAAGATATCTATGCATTCCCCTACACTATTTTCCACTTTATTTTGTTGGGTAGAGAGGCCCTATTCTAAGATGGTGATGTTCACAATGACCTTATATTCACCTTTTGACCAAACCATGAAGAGGACAATTTTTCTAGTCTTATAGATTACCTTTCATTATTAGTTTGACGAGATCAAGGAAACCACAATAGTTGGACTACCTATAGTACTCTATAGAACTTGCCTCCCAAATTAACAATGACACTATGAGGCATGGAATCATAAACAAAATGAATTTTGAACATATATATTTGTCCTAAAAGAACATCACAAACTTCAAATTTGGAAACGTCACACAATACCTCATATTCTAAGGGACAAACAACATTGTTGGCTATCACTGAGGACTCATCCTTGGCTCAAACAATTGATGGTGTATTGATCTATAAAATTTTGTGGATATTCCACTCAAACAATGCATAACAAAATATCTTATAATATTATTAAATCTTAGTCTATGTATACTAATTTTCCTTGGATCCCAGATTAATTAATTACTAGCTTTTCTTGAATTTATGAAAATGACTGAATATGAAAATGAAAGAAAAGGAAAAAAATATACACAGCATAAGCACAATTGAACACAATATGTATATTGGGAAACCCATTATGTGAGAAAACCAAATTATAAGGTGAGGCCTATGGTCTAATCACTTTTCTTTAGTTATGGAAAGAAAGTACAAAGAAAGAGGCGCTCATTATGGAGTTTCCTGAATGGCTACAATTTAATCTTCTACCTCCTTTATTATTATCTCAAACTACGACTCCTTTTACACTCTTCTAAACTATGGAACAAGTAAAATACAAAATAATGGAACCCTTCCTCCTCTCGATGGCCCACTATTTAACATATCTCATTAGTCATCTAGGGTTAGGGTTTTCACTTGCTTGATCCTCAATTAGTGATCATGTTTGGACCTTCTAGAATATTCTTGAAATTCCACATGTGGCTATCCCCATATGTGTGAGTAATGGGGGTTGAAATTGCATCCAATTGTACCATGGTGGTCAAAAAGGTAGGTCAACTTGTAGAATGCATAACTTTTTCTTATGATCTCTGATTGAGGCGTTTGATGCACCCTTGGAAAGGTCTCAAAGTGTGAAACAATATTAATGGTGTCTGTGGAAGTTTCGAACACTTAAACAAAAAAAATGTCATTTAATTCATCAAAATGGTTCTAGAAGGTTTTACACCCCAATTTTCCAAAGTGGGACCTGCCACTAAAACGACCCTAGAAGATAATTCCTCCAATTGTTTCCACCCAAAAACATATCAAGATAGATGAAAAATTGTATGATGATCCAATCGGGATCATGTATGTTTGGGTGTGTGGCATTATCATAAATATATATCTCTTGATGACCTCAATTTAGATTAGTTTATTTTGGCTATCACTGTCAACAATGAAATGTAGTGGAGTGTCCTCATATTTGGGAATATGAGGGGCGCTCCCCCTCCTCAAGCTCCTCTAACCTTCTAGTTGTATCTTTTCAGTTGCAATGGTAGCAATGGATTCTATTTCAATGATCCACTTTCCATTATCCTACTATAAATTATAGTTTAACCCAAAGTATGATTATTTTTCTTTTTTCTTGGTCAACAATGATTTTTTCAAGTGACATTCATTATTGTTGTGGCATGGGATTTTGTGGAACTCACACCACTTTCTAGTGTCATTATTTGACTTCTCATTGTAACCTTCTTTTCTTCTGGCTTGGATTGGTTTTCTTTAGTTTGGATATCCTTGTTTTGTTCTTTAAATTGTTAGTTGGGGCCACATTTACCATACTTCTATTATGGTGGATTTTCATACATAAGCTCCATCTTATTCCTCTGCTTAAATTTTTTCTTGATTTTGACAACATATCTATAAGTAAATAATACTGAGGAGATGTATAATAAATACATATCTATTTGGATGTACCTATGTACATCACTATGGTACTTAAAAACTATGTGTTTCTTAGAGTGTTGATACCTAGGTTTAAGCACAAGGTATGGAAGATATTTATGTACTATAGCACCATCTGGGTTTTTCTCCTGACATAGAGTTGTCGATCTCATATATTGGCCATCATAGTTTCTGAAAAGGTAGATTAATTCCTCCTTGAGGGCATCAACAAAATCCACCCAAGTGGATTTCAATCTAAATGTTGTAGACTCATCTCCATCATGCCTCTCCCCATAACTTTCCCACTAACATTTGACATGGGGAAGGGCCTTAAGGAGTTATGAAGAGATATTTTCCATGTTCAATTATTTTGAATAGACTAATTACCCTATGCCATATTTAACCATTTATACAAATCATGTACATATATATATCCTTCAAATAAAGGAATGTCAATGTTTACTTTTACCCTAAAGGGTGTCACACCTCCGAAATGGTTTCTTTTTGAAGATGTCTTGGCTACAGTTGGCTTTATTCGAAGGATCTGAACAAAATTTTCCATAATATTGTTCCTTTTTTGCGCGAGGGATTCCTTGAGTAATAACTTGATAGGATATCCTACTCCATCATCTCTCTTTTCATCTACAATGGGAGGCCACTTGGGTGATCCAGATTATTTTCAGCACGAAATGAGAGCAGAGATATAATAAACAAATGTACATAGATATATCAGATATCCAATAATATAACATAGATATATCAGAGATATAACCATAAACATAGAGATACAGTAATACACAATTTCTACTAATGAGGGAAATATATAAAACTGTAGAAATACAAAGTGAAAGACTCATTAGAATGGTGAAAACTTATCTCTAAGAAGAGATATAACAACTAATCACATTCGCAAGAATATGATTGTTACAGTGAGGCTCCAAATGAATTTTTAACATAAATAAAATCCAAAAACCTAACCTCGGAAGATGAAAAACCAACAGTTTTGTGGACCCCATTTTGGTTAGTTTGGTCTATCAATTTCCCGGGGGCATAACTTTGGCATACGATCTCCATTTGGGCCGCACAATAGCTTATTGGGAATGTATCGACGAGGAGATTCATTTTGGGGGATCAATTAGATCCTTTATATTTAATTAGGATTCCCTATCATGAAAAAATGTCGTTAAGGCCCTCAAAATGGCCCAAGAAGTTTAGGACCCGAAAACCAACTAAAAATAGTAAATTGTCAAAAGATTGTTTTGCGCCCATTGGGATAGGCAGGTGTTACACACAATAATTCCACACTTAATTACCTCATCCTAAGTGTCGCAAGCATCGTAAAAGTGTCAGAAGCACCTTGAAAAGTGTCACATACACCTTGACACCATGAGATAACATATGTCACAATCCCTAGTCAATGTGGAGGATAAATATATTATATGAAGGTCAAAATACTATGTGCTCATGAATTATTTATTAATATTCATAAAAAGGAAATTAATTTAGTGTGAGAATCCACCTCACATTTAGTTTCCTAATCTTAAGGAGAGGTTGAGAATCTCATGGATGGTTGAGATAATTTCTCGAACCAAAATCCTAATTTAGTGGATCTTGAGAGATATTTCCACCTTAAACTCCTTGAGAGATATCTTATCCCTAAAATACTTGATAGATATTTTCTCCCTAAAAATCTTGGAGATCCCATTTTAGTGGATCTAGTGAGTGATCTTCTCCATGGTGGTTAAGCCTCCAAATACTATATAATGAGGGATTTCCATGGAGAAGAGGAGGAAGGAGGAATCTTGGAGATATCAGACTTATGATCGTGGGATTCATGCAAGGGTATGGACGAGGAGATCTTGGAGGAGTGTTGCGTCATCACCCATGTTTGTAATTATTCTCTTTGGGTTCTCATTTTAATATACTCACCCTATTTCCATCAATCTTGTGTATTATTCCATGTGCTTGTCTATTGTTCCTTCGATATTTTTGGATGAATTTGTTTGATCTAATCTTGTAGAGTAGGAGTTATTTGTTTCTCTTTGTTGTCTATTGCATTGTAGGAATCAAGTTTCACTAAGGAGTTTGGATATCAAGCTCAGATTGGAAGCATCGAAGAAAAACTTCGAAACTAGGTGCATCACACATTTTATCTGTCTCTCTTTTTGATTAGTTAAACTAAATTCAAAGGGATGTTAGTGTCCACCAGTTTTTTTCTGTGTTGGTATTAGGGGTCTATAATCCAAGGGAAGTTTCACCTATCCATAGGGGAATATTTTGATAACTGAAATTGGCAACTCCACTGGGGAAGGACATTGACTTGTCTTTCCTTGGATCATCTGCGATTTTTCTCACCTTTAGATATTATTTTCTATTTGTTTATGATCTACTCCCCTTTCTCTCTTATTCATTGAATATTGCACAGAGTCTTTGGAAACCTTTTCTGATTTTTTAGCCTCTTTTGTGATTTTTTGGGAAGGGCATCGCTCCTCTACTGTGTGCACTAGAGCGTTGATCTAGGATCAGTTCTCCCTTGTAGTGTATACCAAAGTGTTGTAGCACTCTTTCCCTTTGGAAATAGGAGAGTTGATATCCTTTTATAGATTTACCCCTTTATGCTCTCTTTTTCTCAGTCTGATCATGAAGGGATTTTTGCTCAGATACCTTTGAATACTCTTGACTTTGTTTTACTAAGAGTTTGACATTTATCGCTCATTTATGTTTATCCTTTGAGTTTGAAAATTTTTCTCTTAGTTTTAGTCCCCTTGGTTTAACATGATCCCTTGGTTCTTTCTTCCTTTAGGTTTGTCTGATCTTCATCTCGTAAAGATTTCAGATTGCTTGGTTGTTTAGGATTGTTCACCAACTAGGGTTTGAAAATATTTCTTGGTATTGAGCCTTCTTGTCTTTATTTGAAACATCTATCTTTTTTGGATGATTATGACTCTTATGAAAAACTAGCTTGATTTATGTTTCTTGTTTCTCTTCATTTGAGGATTTTCGTGAGTGTTTATCTTCTTTCTCATTTGCATGTTTGAGTTCTTGATTGAACGAGTTATCATACTTGTTTCTTTTAGTTATCGCTATCCTTTGAGTGCATTCTTTGTTTGAAATATTTTTTCTTCATGTCTTTTTTATCTGTATCCAACTCTTTCATTTTGATTCAAAGTGATGAAGAATTAATGGATTTGCATTTGCTTTATTTTAAAATAAAATAAATAAGACAACTGTGTTCTTGCTTTTGGGTAGTGTAGTAGATTACATTTAGAAAATTTTGTTTGGGATTGGTTTTTTTTTTTAAGAAAGTTGAACCTCTTCTCCATCCTGTATGTAGGATTGATTGAAGAAAAATATTTTCATATCATTATTCTGCATTCTTTTGGAGTTGATTCTAAAACATCATAATTTTTACTTTCGCAACTTTGAAGTAAACAACATCCCTAAAATGAATCACTTATAAAACTGATCAGAAACTTTTATATTATCTTAGCTTAAAGTGTAGGGCTTTGTAATAGGTTGTGAGGATAACTTTCCAAAGTCATCAAACAAACATAGAATCTTATGCTAGGGAGCGATAAATCCAATTGTTCATATAAGCATAGTTGAGATCCCCCTCTCACACAAGGGTTAAACATGAGGTCGTGTGTAGGAGAGAAGAAGATATTTCCCCTCTGAATCTTAACCCACATACAAGAAAGATCGTATATTGGGGGTTCTTCTTGAGAAACGATTGGTTTCATTTGGTCTCGGAGCTTTGTGAATCTTGAATCCATTCGGGTTCTGAGTAGTATTCCAGTCCACTTGTCTTTAGTTCTCTTGAAGAATTTTGGACTTGTTATCATGCCCATATGTTCCTTCCCGACTATCTACTGTACATTCCCAGAGGCTGACTCCGAGTTGGTAACCTTAAGTGGCCTATATATATATGGTTTATACAGAAGGTGATGGTGAAGGGGAGTCTTTGTCGTACCCGAGTCAGGCTTTGGACAAACTCACTTGAACTCCTTGGAGGGTACACCCACAGGTAAAACCGTTTGGGAACTTGCACCATGGTGTAAGTCTATTAAGCAGGTTTCCTACATAACTGATCCACCCACTCTATCCCAACCCCTTCCTATATTGATCGCGTGATGTTATATTTCATCACCAACTAGTGGTTTCATTGTGGGAAGGTTTGCTTGATTGTTTGATTCTTAGATTTGTAGCCAATGCTATTTTTTTTATTTAGTGGATCTTAGGTCAAGTCAATGTCAATGGCATCAATTATTGGGAGTACCAATGAAGGAACCCATTTTCCCAAGGAACCTTTCTCCTTTCCTTCTTTTGGAAACATTAGTCCTCCGTTCATTGCCACACTGAGTCTTCCGAGACTCACCATCAGGTTACTAGTTTGGTTGTTCCCCACTATTGTGATCTTGACTTTTTCCATTACTTCGAATGCACCTAATGCTTTATATGTAAGAACACCACCCAAAAATCAACCTCGTGTCGACCTTTTACCTTTTTCTCCCATCATGTCTCCTTCCCTTTCTCCTTCTTTGCCTAGTGAAATATATAAATCAAGTAGCTATGTTGATAAGAAGAAGAAGAAACAAAAGGGGAAGAAGAATAAGAATTAGAAAGAGACCAAGCCTCCAATTGCATCAGGTCATGTTGTATCCAAGCAACCATCTATTGTTAATCTTACTGGGAGTGTTGATAAATTCAACAAGTCTAAAACAAAGAATCCTCAACCCAAATTCCCTTGAAAGATTTGTAAGGGTGACCACTTTCTAAGGGATTTCCCTGGTCTCCCAAAGGTATTAGAAATGTGGTCTTCCACATCATCATTTCCTACTGAACATGATAGTGACACCCCGTCAACTAGTGATGTTAAGGTTGGTATGAAGAATAAAACTGTCAAATTTTCTTGTATGTTATGTGAAGGTGATCATTACACTCACCTTTCCCCTCATATGGATGAGGCTTCTTATCTTTTGGAAAATATTCAAATTCCAACTACTTATCATAAGATCTCTCCAAAACTATCATTAATTGATGGATTGGTCAATATGGTTCCATCCTCGGTTAGTCTAGTTGATCAAGTGGTCGATATGGTTTCATCCTTGGTTGAACCACTAACCCAAGTAGTTGATCCAATTATGTCATCGATCATCTTGAATATTCATATGAAAACTAAAACCCAAGTGATTGATCTAGTTTCATCATCGATCAACCCCACTCTTCATCTGAAGACTGCCAAAGTGGTTTATCCAGTTCCATCATCGATCGATCCCACTTCTCCCTTGAATAGTGAAACCAAAGTGGT
Source organism: Picea engelmannii (assembly GCA_009831015.1). Taxonomy (NCBI): domain Eukaryota; kingdom Viridiplantae; phylum Streptophyta; class Pinopsida; order Pinales; family Pinaceae; genus Picea; species Picea engelmannii. Next base: position 182,873 of record ML814042.1, on the reverse strand, counting down.
CGATCTGGTTCTGTCATTGATCGATCCTACTCCTCATTCAAAGAGTGAGGATTTCACTCAGGTCTACCTCATTAATACTAATTTACCCGGACAAGGGAACACTATGATCGTCCCAATGGAACCCCCTTCAAGCAAATATATGATTTATATTAATTGGAATCATTTGACAGAACCCCGTCTTCCTTCTTACATGCCTTTCTAAATCACTATACAAGTTTGTGATAGGAATATTCCTAACACTATAATAGACGAAAGTTCTTTTGTTAACATTTTATCCGTGAACTCTTGGAAAAATTTTGGTTCCCCACAACTTGCACCCGTGACTCATAATTTGTTGACCTTTGACAGAATAGTTAGTCAACCTTTAGGGATATTTCCTTAGGTTTTAGTTACTTTGGGAGGAAAAATTGTCTGTGTCATTGTGATGGTTGTTCACAACCCCTTGGACTTTAACTATCTCCTCGGGAGAGACTATGTCTATGTTATGAGAAATTTTTTGTCCACTCTCTTTTGAGTGATATCTTTCCCTCACAATGGAAACATAATAATGATCGACCAACTTTCATTCATTGACCCTCATCTTATGGTCAACCATATTCCTTCCCTGAAAGGTCCATACATGCCAGCGATGTTAGCCCCGTCGTAGGTCAATTATGTAATGACATGCCCCATGTGTTCAACCCCGCACAAGAGGGAATCTCTCCCTTATCCTGACTTAGATCCGATAGTTGACATGGTCATCTCTTCGATAGGGATATTAGAGCCAGATCTCCCTACCCTTATCGAGGTCATCGACATGTATTCCTTCCGGAGTTTTTTTCTTCCATCTAGCAAAGATCTCCTGGAAGCCATGGCTAACATTTGTCCCTTGACATGTATTCCTTCCATAGCATTGTCCTCTTGGAAGCCATGATCACAGAGAGGTTTTGAGCATATTTTTGCTTCTCTGTGGCATTCTCGTTAAAAAATGGAATAGAGTTCTTGAGAATAGTTTTTCTTCTCTCTGGTAAGCTCATTAAAAAATTAAACAAAGGTATTGAACATAGTTTTTCTTTTTTGTGGAAAGATCGTTAAAAAATTAAACAAAGGTTTTGAGCAAAGTTTTGATTCTCTGTGGAAAGATCGTTAAAAAATGAAACATAGGTCTTGAGCATAGTTTTTCTTCTCTATGGTTGTTGTTCTACTTATATGTTTAGTATAATGCACTCATTAACTATCAATCCGGGATCCGTAATCAACAGAGTTACAAGACACTAGTAAGAAAAGTAATTTCTAATGTCACAAGTATAGAATTAAACTAGATTATGCATGTTGGAAACAAATCAAAATAGCAAACTGCAATTCACTTTGGTTGTATTTCACAGAGAGGCTATCCATTCCATTATGGGACATGCAAGTATGAGATGGAATTGGTTTGATAGATCAACTCTGCTATCTGACCCAGAAAACTAACTATGCAATCCACACTTCTGAAGGGAAATCACACATCAATCATCAACGCATAGCATGGGTAGTTCAATAGTCAATATATTGGTTCTGATGTGGTTCACAATGAACTTCACTAGTTCTTATCCAAATAGTTTTGACTATTGCTGCCAACATCTATGATCACTCAAGGAAATCAAATTCATGACAACAGAAATAGGGCATATGCAAAAACAGAGAAAATAAAGATCTCTAAGTAATTATATAATGGAAATCCTAGTCTAAGCTATACTGTTATCATCTAACAGAGTTAAAACTTTAGCTAATTTAATGTTTACACTACTGGAAAACAAATGCTAATGCTAATCTACAAAGAGGCTGACCTTTGTTGGGCGGTGAGCCCTTGCTGCTTCAACAGGTCAGCTACTGAAGTCTATAGGAGGCTTGTCTTCAACACACACATTACTCTCACTCACATTTCAAAACATAAAATCAAAACTCTCATTAACAAATCAACTCATACTTAATCATAGATAATCAAAATATGGAGATAAATGACATTCCATTAATCTTCACTCAGAATATGTTATGTACTATCACACCCTGCTTCACATATTGATAATATACTAACTCTCCTACACTTCCACCATCCTTGCCACAGCTATTTAATAGTCTTAATCATGAAACACAAGGAGGTGAAGTGATTTTCAAACCAATCAGTTGTTAAGTTCAATCATTCGGTTACATATTTAGCTTCATCCTCATGACACAAAGTGCATGAGGATGAGGCAATCAACAAACTATTCTTATCATAGCCTTGCTAAAGCAAATATACATCCACCAATTGGCTTAGGAGAGATCTGGAACTTAACTTAGTGCATTAGGCTCTTCCATATTAGTACCGGATTGTAACAGGCAGATGGTACTGGATCATGACAGTGCGTGGCCGTTGGTACTGGATCATAACAGTGTGTGGCCATTGGTACCATATCATAACAGATAGATGGTACTGAATGTGTTTGGTACCAGATTCAGACATCAGTAGTCTTGGTGCGCAGGTACCGGATAACTGAGATGGTACAGGAACATTGGATATCTAGAGGTCAAATATTTAGATATGAAAAATTGAAGCATTAGTACATGAAATATTCAATTCCCTAACTCAATAAACCACAAAACGCATGAATTAACCATACTTTACCTTATGACCTTATTACTGGCAAATGGTAGCATTTTTTTCATTCACTCAAGCTTTAGGTAGGCCAAAAAGGTGTAGGTGAAGAGTATAATAGAGTAATGGGTATGTCAATTTAGGGTCTCAACATTCCCCCATGCCAAAATCATTGCATGTCCTCATGCAACTAAAAACAAACCCAAAATTTTTCAAAACTTGAGACTGTGTTCTTTACTTTGGTGGATCAATGATGTTGATGGCTGAAGCCTCTTCTTTTAGCTCCCTTTTGATGACCCTAACATATTGTAGGAGTCATAATACCTTCTTGAGCTTGTTAGAGGTCTCTTCATGGTCGTCTTGAAGTTGTTGGTTGGTTGCTTTCAAGTACTCATTTTCCTTTTTGATATACCTGTCCAAGAGTTGATATTCCTTTACTTCCTGTTGGAGTTCCTAATTTTGTTTTTGTAGTTCCCCAATCCTTTTCTTCATTTTTTCTTTTGTAAATGTCTTTGTTGACTCCATCATCACTGGCTGGATGCACTCCCTTTCCTAGACTTCCTCCCTCATCTCACTTAAAGTAATAGTGGCTTGCTCCTCAGTCAAACTAGGGATGTCATCTTGGATTGGTAAATCCTCAAAAGGGGAGGCAAGGTTGATTGGATCTTCTGGTGTATGAGGACTAAATATTGCTTTTCCCTTCTTTTCCATGCTCCTCATGGTTCTTTTGCAAGGAGGTATCAGATCAGGGATGCTCACAGGCTTCCTTTTCTTCTTTTCGAATTGTGAAATGGTGACAGGGGATTGTACCACAGACTGTTTACTTTTAGTTTATGAGCTATGCTTCCCTTTCTTCATCATTTTCTGATGGTTCTCTTTCTCAACTGCCATCATTGAAGTCTCCTCTACTAATTTGTTTTTACCTTTTGATTCAGAGCTTTTAGAAGTCTTGTTGACTGTGGAAGAGGACCCTGCTTTTTCATGTTGGATCACTGCCCTAGATGATGGTGGAGTTGTCTTATCCTTCTTTCTCTTTTTCTCTTGGGGTTCCTTACTTTTCTTTGGACCATGCTGGGTTTCCTCCACAGATTTATTTTCTGTAGGAAGGTGTTGTGTGATAAGAGTTTTCCAACTAATCCTTTGTTTCCTAAGCTCATGTAAAACTATCATTTTAATGAGACCTTGATGGTAAATGATAGTCTTCTCTGTTTTGGAGATGGATTTAACACCTCTTACCATTTTGTTCAAACTCATCCATAGAAAATATGGGAAATCGATTTCAGGGCCTCCTTCAAACTGCAATAGAAGCCTAAGATGATATATGAAGGTCACGACATACCTACCTTCACAGGTGACAAATCGTTGAAGACTGGTAATCATTGGATGGTATTCTTCTTTGATGTAGTTCCTAGGGATCCCCTTCTTCTAGTCAGGGTGTTGATGATCTGCCTTCAAGAATTGTTGGCAAATTTATTTGTTAATTCCTACACCTTTGAAGTATTTGGCTCCTCTGCTAGGTAGTCCCATAACCTCCCTTAAGGTTGCTTCATTAATTATCAGTTGTTGATTTCCTATATGTGCAATCTCTCCATCATAGCTCTGTATAAATTCCTGAGATATCTTCTCGTGCCAGCCTATAATTTTTCCAGAAATGGTATCCACCCCAATCTAGTATATTTTTCTTGACATAATTGGTACTCCTCAGTTTCCCTATAAATTTGGAAGACCAGTTCATGTCTACTAACCACCATCGTTATAAGTTGTGAGAAAAGGATTGGGTTGTAGCACAAGGGTTTAGTCAATTGATGAGGTAAGGGTTTGGTACCGGAAAGGAGTAGGCTCAGGACTGGAGAAAGCTCACGACAAGGGGGAATATGGTGATGTTGTTGGTAATGCGAATGGTAACTTTAAGTAAGGATGCTGTAAAATTATGACTAGATAAGCCATTTAATTTCTACCCGTTACTGTAATGATGAGGATACGACGTTGGGTTTTCAAGGCATCATTTTGGGATAGGTGATTAGATGTTCGGGTGGTGAATTTTATGTTAGGTCATGGTTCATGATATAAGATAGGTTCGTGAATTTGCTTAAGGATGAAATATATTTGTGGCTTATCATTGCTATGCATGCTTCATATTTTGATATGATTTTAGCCTTTAACCATGTTCAAGAGCTATGAGAGGATTAATTAGGTTTAGGTATATGGGTATGAGGGATAGGTGCATGGGTTTAATACTAAGGTCATAAGATCTAGTATATCTTTTCATACTTATTGTAGTTTTATGAGCATAGGAAAATAAATACCATGTTACCTTTGCTTTCACCTTTGTATGATCGATACCCATAGCATGTGTGACTACTTGTAAATTGTCAGAATTCATCCTTTTAGACAAAAGCTTCTTGAAAACTTGGTACCGGAATGTCCTGTACTTATGATATTCTGTGCTTATCTTCTTTTGTATTTGGTTCTACAGGGTGATCATGTAAGTCTGGAAAAGAGTTCTTAAGGGGCTCTTTGACCTTCCCCCATGTCGAAGATATTGTATATCTGTAGGCAAGAAGATTCAACATTTTATATCATAATGGAGAAAATATGACAAGAGCAAAAGAAATCAATCAAATTTTATAAGTACAGCTTATCACTTGTCATATGATCTCATGCCAAAAAAATGGAATTGCCCTTCTTTTAATGGATTATTGATAGAGGTAGCATTCAGCAGTGAAACAAGGAATATATATATATATATATTCCAGAAGAACAGATCCCACCTAACTTGCTTCAGAGATTTACTATCATTGGATGTTATAGATAAATTTCACAATATGAGTAGATTAGGCTCCCTAGTTAGGGCTCCACTCATAAGAAGTTTCCTTCTTAGATAGTGTAGGCTTTAGATGTCAGACTGGTAAGTTAACTTAGGGTGATTCTCAAATGGACATTATGTTGTTGATTAATCTTGAGTTTGTATCTCATGAAAGCCAATAATGACCTTTACTCTTTTTATTTTAGATGGAAAAAAGTGGATTTTTCAATCAGACAAGTATAGATGAGACATTTTTCAACCAGAACCCACTGCCAGCAAGCTTGTTCAGTAATCCAGTGGGGTAGTTGTGATAATTAGTGAGGGGTGTCTTCCCTAGGAAGAATGCCCCATTGCCAACAGGCTTGTTCAATACCGTGATGGGTTTGCCTAGTCATACCATAGACCAGTACCCGCTGCCAGCAAACCTGTTCAGTATCCCGGTGGCTTAGTCTCTTAAACCCTTTTTCCATCAGAGGCTTCTTGTCCATAGTCACCTATTTTGGTTTGTATTAAAGAGTGCTTTGCACGGTGATAGGGGAGGCTCGTCTGAAAACCTTTTTACAGGGTGGCATGGTATTGGGTTGGAAGGCATATACTCTTCTTTTGTATGTCTTTTAAAGATTTTTCTGAAGGAAAAATAAACTTTTATGCACATTGTTTCTTTAGAGTGATCCAGATGTATAATTTTGTCTGAAGTTGTCCATAAGAGAATGACCTAAACTTTCCTTAGGGTACTGGTACATCCTCTGCCATAAAAATTTTCGTAGTGTGCCCATGGTAGAGAGTGTTCATATACTCATATGTTACTCTTTAATAAGATAATCAAATCAATACTATTGAAGTATGGTTAGGGTGATATAGTTGCTTATAGGCTAATATATATTTTTTTCCCTTTAAATCATGCTGAAATACTGGGTAAAGGCAAATTCTAGTCTTTAAAGTGGATTATGGTTCTTTGAGCAATCATAGGTAAATATTGTGTCCCTCTTTTTATTTTGTTTTTAAGCAACAGAACCAAAAGAAATTAAAGTTCTTCTCAGCTACAGAACCAAAATAAATTAAAATTCTTCTCAGCAACAAAACCAAAAGAAATTAAAATTCTTCTTAGCAACAGAACCAAAAGAAATTAAAATACTTCCCTTTAGTTGTCAACAAAAGGGTTGTCATTTGATATTGCATTTGGCTTCATGGTTCCATCTTAAGTGGTTGTTGCATGGATTCATACTTCAGATTAATTGACATAAGATTTTGAAATATGCTTTGTCAATTAGGTAATATGTCTTGATAGTACTGTAGAAGGAAAAACTCTGGTACCGGACTGGTACCAGACCAGAACAGGATTTATGGTACCGAAACGGAACAAAATATTGTTGATGCCTACAACTAATGTTTAGAAAGTTCATGAAGGATCAAATAGATTATAAAAATTTGCTTACAAAATAAAACAGAAATCGCGAAAGTAAAAGAAAAGGAGGTAAGAGTCTCTTGTTACCTTTAGCTTATTAACAAAATTTGATCCACACCTATGTACAAAAAGTTTCAAATAAACCAATCAATTAATGTGGATCAGTAGGAGGATCTCCTTCCTTACTGATCATCTGTATATCTGAATTATGTAGTATACGAGTCATAAATTCTTCTTTTGACAGAGGTTTGTTGTAAACTCGCAACCGATGACCATTCACAAGTAGTGGTGTATGTTGTTCATCAATTGTCCTTATCTTGATTGAACCATTATCATAGATAGTGTTAATTTCATAAGGTCCCATCCAACGGGTAGTTAACTTACCTTTGAAGTTCTTGAATATGTTGTCATACAATAGGGCCCAATCTCCTTGTTGAAAATTTTTCTTTTTGAGATACTTGTCATGCCATTTTGTTCTCTGTCCTTGAATGAGGGTAGTCCTTTGAAGTGCTTCCTGTCGAGTTTCATCCAACTCATTAAGCTGCAAGAGTCTTTGTTGTTGGGCTTCATCCAAGTTCATGCCAACTTGTACTACAGTACTGAAGGTTTTGATATGAAATTCTATGGGGAGAAGCACATGCTTCCCATACACTAACTCATAGGGTGTATGTCCTATTGTATTCCTCCAGGTGATTCTATAAGACCATAAGGCTTCTAATAATCTGTCAGCCCAATCCTTATGGTGCAGTTGTACTGTTTTGGTAAGAATGGACTCAATAAATTTGTTGGTAGATTCTACTTGTCCATTTTCTTGTGGATGATAGGGTGTAAATTTCTTGTGTTTGATTTGGTACTGTTATGTAATAGCTTTGACTAGATGAGAGGTAAATTGAGTTCCCTGATTAGTCACAATTTATCGAGGTACACCAAATCTAGTAAAGATATCATTAAAAAGGAAATCTACCACTGATTGTTCACTTGCATCCGGTAAAGCTTTTACTTCAACCCATTTAGTCACATAGTCAGTGCATACAAGCATATACTTTTTCTTTATAGATGCAGGGTTAATGGGCCCTACAAAATCTAATGCATATTTCTCAAATGGTTCAATAACTACTTGTCTTGAAGTGGCATTTGGTCTCGTGCAGTAGGCTTACTCATTCGTTGACATTCATCACAATTAGACACATAGGTTTTAGCATATCTGAAAATATGGGGTCAGTAGTAACCTGATTGCAGAACTTTGTAAGCAGTTCTTTTGTCTGTGAAGTGTCCTCCACAAGGGCCATCATGGCAGGCTTGTAAAATATCATGAATTTCATCTTCCCTTACACATCTCCTGATCACCAAATCTGGTTCTGTTTTGTAGAGGCAATCATCGTGCCACATGTAATTTGCACTTAGTTGAATTACTTTATGTTTTTCTCTAGGAGACAATTTCTAAGGCATCTTCCCTATCACAAGATATCTTCCATGGTATCATAGCAAATAAATTTTCATCAGGAAAGGTATCTTTTATTGGTGCATTATCTCCAAGATGAATTATTCTAGATAAGAAATCAGCCACAAGATTATCTTTACTATGTCTATCAATAATGTTGATATTAAACTCTTGTAATAACAAGAGCCATCGTGTAACTCTAGGATTTGTTACAGGTTTGTTCATTAATAATCGGATGGCTGAATGATTAGTATGTACAAAAGCTTGATATCCTGTAATATAGTGTCTAAATTTATTGATAGCATGGACTACAGCTAGCAATTCTTTTTCTGTGACCATATAATTAACTTCAGTTGGAGACAGATTTTTACTGACGAAGTAAATAGCATAGGGAATTTGATTTTATCTTTGTCCAAGGACTGCCCCAAGGGCTATGTCTGAGGCATCGATACAGATATGAAAAGGAAGGGACCAATTTGGTTCTCTTAATACAGGGGTAGTTGATTGTTTCTGTTTTAGAATTTCAAAAGATATTTGGCATTCATCATCCCACTTAAATTCGGCTTCTTTAGATAATAATTTGAATAAAGGGGTAGCTAGGCTTGTAAAATTTGGAATGAATCTTCTATAGTAGCCAACATGTCCTAAAAAGTTGCGGAATTCCTTTTGTGAGGAAGGTATTCTGATTTGTGTGATGATATAAATCTTTGCCAGATCAACTCTCATGCCAGAACGGGAAATGTGATGTCCCAAAACAATACCTTCAGTGAGCATCATTTTTTATTTTTCATTATTTAAGGAAATATTAGTTTCCTTACACCTAATCAAGACTTTTTCTAAACTGGCCAATGCTTCTTGGAAGTCTTGTCCATGGACTATAAAGTCATCCATGTAGACTTCCACACAATCATTGGTCATGTCAGAGAAAATGGCTAGGACATCTCTTTGAAAAGTGGTTGGGGAATTGCAAAGTCCGAAAGGGAGCACCCTATAAGCATAGGTGCCCCAAGGATAGGTGAAAATGGTCTTTTCCTGGTCTTCAGGTGCTATTTGTATCTGGTTGTAACCACTAAACCCATCCAAGAACGAAAAATACTTATTTCTGGATAGGGTATCCAGCACCTAAATAATAAATGGTAAGGGAAAGTAATCCCTATGGGTGGCTTTGTTTAACTCCCGAAATTATACACATATCCTCCACTTGCCATTTTTCTTGGGAAATATGACAAGTGGATATACCCATTGACTATCTGAAATGGCGTATATGAGATTGGCTCGAAGGAGTTTTTGCAATTCCTCTTTTACAATATCTCTAAGGGCTGGATTCATCCTTTGTTGAGGTTGTCTAACAGGTCTGATTTGGTCATTAGTGTATATGTGATGTGTGCATGTGTTAGGGTGAATTCCTTTCATGTCTGCATAATCCCATGCAAAGGCATTGAATTGTCTTTGGAGCATTTCAATTACTTGTGTCTTTTGTTCTGGTTCCAAACTAGAGTTGATATAAAAAGGTTTTCCTGGGATAATCTCAACAAGTTCAGTAGTTTCTTCCTTGTCTGAGGAGGCTGGTGATAAAGTATATAATTGAGTGATATCAGGGTGCCAAGTTTGTTGAAATTCAAAACTAAAAATATGTGACAATTCTGCAAAAGACCTTGGGTATTCAATGCAATTTGTGTTAGTCAAAAATAATCTTAGGACTTGTTCATCTGATTGTTCTTGTATTCCTCTTACTTGTTCAAGTGTTAACAGAGGTCTGATGCAATCTTCCTCTCCACAAGGGTTTTCTAACCAAATAGGTAGTTCCTATGTCGGTTGGGCAGGAGAGAAGAGGACACGTTTTTGGCTATGTGTGCCATTGGATATAGTCATCTCACCAGACCAACAGCTGATAAAGTCATCTGTTGTGGACAGCCAAGGGAAGACAAGAACCACAGGGTGTCCTAGTTTGGAGGATGATTTATAATAGATGACTAAAAAGTCTACTAGATATTCCCAAGAAGCTAGAGTGACTGTGACATCATCTAGACTTCCTGCAGGGCTAATGACTGACTTATCTGCCAACTCAATCATGGTTTGGGTTGGTCTTAACTGGTTGATTTGGATATTTTTCATAGTGTCAAAAGGCATTACATTAATAGCTGCACCCAAATCAATGAGTGTGTTTGGTAGAGAAATTCCATTAACTTCAATAGTGACAACTGGGTTTCCAAGGTCATTATATTTGTATGGTATTTCAGAAATAAATTCAGATAATTGTCCCACTACCTGAACAAGAGGAGGTTCCTTCTTCTTCCTTCCTGGTTTCTTAATGCAAATATCCCTTATGATTTTGGCGTATATAGGGATATCCTTAATATCTTGCAGCAGAGGTATTTTTATGCACACATTTCGTAATTCATCTTCTATATCTTTGTGCAAGGGTGGGTCGGGTTTCTTCACTAATAGTCTTTCGGGGTAAGGTGGGAGATTAATTTGTTGGGGTAATAATACAAATTGAGAAGTGATTGGGATAGGAGGAGAGGCCTCTTCTTTTGCAAGGGTTGTTTGAGTGTTTTCTTTCTCAGAATGATTATCATTTTCTTCCCGAATTATTACTGCATGATCTGATTGGTTTACAACTTTCCCTGATCATAGTTGAATTTCATAGGTGGGAAAGGTTTAAACTTTTGTATTATGCACAGGGTGGGTGGGTTGATTATTGGGGTTAGGGATTGGCTCGGTAGGGATTGTTGTTGGTGTTGGAGGATTGTGGGCAACTTGGTTTTGTGGTTGTTGATTGGCATTTATAGATACTTGTTGTTGCTGATTAGGATTCAAGGGGGTTGTAATCTGTTGTTGTATAGCAAGTGGGAGTAAAGCTTACATCCGTGGTGTGTTGAATCCAGGTAGTAATTGGGAAATGTTTGCAGGGTACTGTGGATATGTAGGGTAAGAGGGATTTCCATACATAGGTCCCCTCCAACCTTGTTGCCAAGGCTGAGTTTGTTGAGGTGTCCATTGTGGATAAGTCATTAGGGAAGGACCTGATTGTTGTTGTTGATATTGTGTATTAGGATCATAAAATGTATTGGGATTTTGGGCTCTCCAAGGTCTTCTAGAAGGGTATGGTTGTTCTTGTGAGACTCCTCCTCCCCTATACATGGCTTGTAGTTAAAGCGAGGTTGGACACTCGGATGTGGGGTGTTCTAGTGTACACAGACCACATATTTCTATGACATTTAATGGGCATTCTTTCTTGCTGTTGTGCTTCTTTCAGCATCTATAACAAAATATTGCTAAAGCATCTTCTTCTTGTTTCTTTTTCAGTTTTAGAGTATCTAATTGGTTACTTATTGTGCTCAAGATGTTTGTTTTAAAGTTCTCTAATAAGTTTCCTAACTCATTTCTGGTGACAGTCCCTGAGCTTTGTTTTGTATTTATGCTAAAAGGATCTCTTGGTCCTTTGCCTATTTTAGCTTGTCCTCTTGAGTATCTCCTATACTAATCTACAATTTCTAAAAAAGGTTTTTGGTGTACATCTCCTGAACTCAACAAGTTTAAAACTTTTATGCAATCATCCCTGAGACATTTCAAGAATATAGTTCTTACTACAGCTGGGTCTGTGGTAAATAGTTTTGATTTCTGATAGTTGTATAAGAACCTTTCTAAGTAGTCATCAGGGCTTTCATCCTCTATTTGCTGCATTTTAAAAATATCGTTTTTAACATTATCCTTACAATAGTCTTGGTATTTTCATAAAAATGTGTCTTTCATTTGATCCCAAGAAAGGATTATATTTTCTCCTAAGCTCATGAACCATCTTAAGGCTGAATATTTCATTATAGCAGGAAAAATCTTAAGTTTTTGGGCATCACCTAAGTAGTTATAGCTTCTACATAATATGTCAAACTCGAATAAAAATATATTTGGGTCTTCAGTTCACATACCTCTGAAAGTGGGTAACGATGATAGTGGGATATTCTTCATGCTGATGTTTCTGGAAATATCCAAGATTGGAAACCCAAAGGTCTTAGTCTCTGTGGCTGGATTTCCTTCTTCTTATACCATTCTATTGATGGATGGTTCTGAAACTGGATTTTCTATGTCTCCTAAATGTTCAGCAAACTCACATTATGCCCGCCCCAATACTGATTCTTCTGTTTTAGGTTCTCCTTTTGGAGCCTCGCTGGCTCCCCTTGAATTTTCTGTTGGTGGAATTTTTCCTGCACCAGTGTCAGTTGGATTAGTGGGGGGGGTTGTTTTTGAATCTTTGGAGCTTACAAATCTACCCTTGTTATCTCTATATCTATGCATAAAATGGAAATTTGATTCTTTAACTGAATTGAAATCCTAATTCTATCTAGAAGGTAAGAAGGCAACCTATCTTCAGAGAAGCCCACTCTAGTGGTTGTGTGGCTCTTCACTCACGTCTTAAACATTTTATCCTCCTCCCTCAAGTAGCCTTTTAAAAACATTAAAATTTATGCAAACAATCTAAGCTAAAAATCACTTCCTACCGTTTGCAACTCCCCGACAACAGTGCCAAAATGTTTTTCTACTTATATGTTTAGTATAATGCACTCATTAATTATCAATCCAAGATTCGTAATCAACAAAGTTATAAGACACCAGTAAGAAAGGTAATTTCTAATGTCACGAGTATAGAATTAAACTGGATTATGCATGCTAGAAACAAATCAAAATAGAAAACTGCAATGCACTTAGGTTGTCTTTCACAGAGAGGCTATCCATTCCATCATGGAACATGCAAGTATGATATGGAATTGGTTTGACAGATCAACTCTGCTATATGACCCAGAAAAATAACTATGCAATCCACACTTCTAAAGGGAAATCACACATCAATCATCAAAGCATAGCATGGGTAGTTCAATAGTCAATATGTTGGTTCTGCTGTGGTTCACAATGAACTTCACTAGTTCTTATCCAAATAGTTTTGACTATTGCTTCCAACATCTATGATCACTCAAGAAAATCAAATTCATGAGAACAGAAACAGGGCATATGCAAAAACAGAGCAAATAAATATCTCTAAGAAATTATATAATGGAAATCCTAGTCTAAGCTATACTGTTATCATCTAACAGAGTTAAAGCTTTAGATAATTTAATGTTTACACTACTGGAAAACAAATGCTAATGCTAATCTATGAAGAGGTTGACCTTTGTTGGGCGGTGGGCCCTTGCCACTTCAACAGGTCAGCTACTAAAGTCTACAAGAGTCTTGTCTTCAACACTCACATTACTCTCACTCACTTTTCAAAACATAAAATCAAAACTCTCGTTAACAACTCAACTCATACTTAATCATAGATAATCAAAATATGGAGATAAATGACATTCCATTAATATTCACTTAGAATATGTTATGTATTATCACATGTTGCTTCACACATTGATAATATGTTAACTCTCCTACACTTCCACCATCCTTCCCATGGCTATTTAATAGTCTTAATCGTGAAACAGAATGAGGTGAAGTGATTTTCATATCAATCAGTTGTTAAGTTCAATAATTCAGTTACATCTTTAGATTCATCCTCATGACACGAAGTGCATGAGGATGAGGCAATCAACAAACTATTATTATCATAGCCTTGCTAAAGCAAATAGACGTCCACCAATTGGCTTAGGCGAGATCTGGAACTGAATTTAGTGCATTAGGCTCTTCCATATTAGTACCAAACCGTAACAGGCAGATGGTACTGGATCATGACAGTGCATGGCCGTTGGTACCGGATCATAACAGTGCCTGTCCATTGGTACCAGATCATAACAGATAGATGGTACCAGATGTGTTTGGTACCGGATTCGAACAACAACAGTCTTGGTGCGCAGGTACCAGATAGCTGAGTTGGTATAGGAACGCTAGATATCTAGAGGTCAAAGATTTAGATATGACAAATTGAAGCATTAGTACATGAAATATTTAATTCCCTAACTCAGTAAACTACAAAATGCATGAATTAACCATACTTTACCTTATGACCTTATTACTGGAAAATGGTAGCATTCTTTTCATTCACTCAAGCTTTAGGTAGGCCAAAAAGGTATAGGTGAAGAGTATAATAGGGTAATGGGGATGTCAATTTTGGGTCTCAACAATGGCAAGTTCGTTAAAAAATGAATCAAAGTTCTTGAGCATAGTTTTTCTTCTCTGTGGAAAGCTCGTTAAAAAATGAAACAAAGGCTTTGAGCATAGTTTTTCTTCTCTGTGGCAAGTTCGTTAAAAAATCAAATAGAGGTTTTGAGCATAGGTTTTCTTCTCTGTGGCAAGCTCATTAAAAAATGAAACAAAGGTTTTAAGCATAGTTTTGCTTCTATATGGAAATCATGTTAAAAAATGAAATAGAGGTCTTGAGCATAGTTTTTTTTCTCTGTGGCAAGCTCGTTAAAAAATGAAACATAGATCTTGAGCATAGTTTTTCTTCTCTGTGGAAATCTTATTAAAAAATGAAATAGAGGTTTGAGCATATTTTTGCTTCTCTGTGGAAATCTCGTTAAAAAATGAAACATAGGTTTTGAGCATAATTTTGCTTCTCTATGGCAAGCTTGTTAAAAAATGAAACAAAGGTCTTGAGCATAGCTTTTCTTTTCTGTGGAAATCTCGTTAAAAAATAAAAGTAAATATGGGGATTGAACCCGAAGCCATGATCATAGTTATTTTCATGTGTCAAGCTCGTTAAAAAATGAAAAAGTCACCTCTCCTATCAAGTAGAGTTTTTTCACTAGATCTCGTAGATATCAAGTTGGGTCTTTAGCTAGATCTCATAGATGTCGAGTCGAGTCTTTCATTAGGTCTCATATTTGAACCTTCCTTTCATCTGCCTTTGTCAGTTGACCTTTTTTCCTCCATCCGGTACAAAAATCGGTGACAATATAAGCATCGATGAATGAAACGAAGCTTGGGGGAACATGTATCCATCCTTTGATTATCATTTTGGAGTTAAGCCACTAGCTTTTCAAGATGGGGGCAAAATACCAACCATCCATGGGTATCCCTCAAAACCTTTGGAAATTACGTTGGGAAATTAAAAGCATAGTTTAAATTTGTTTCAAGCTTGTGTAAGAATGAAACCAATTATGATCTTAGTCTTTGTTCTTTCTCATGCTCGTAAATACATGAGAATGTGACCGAGTATACTTTTATCACTTTTTTGGACTCGTAAAGGCTATACAAAAAATGAAACCCCTGGAGTTTTCTTTAATCTCTTTTCAGACTCTCTAAACATTAAAATATTGTCGAGTGATCTTGCTTCCTTTCACACTTGTTAAAAGGTTTGAAAGGGCATATTTCGAGTGATATTTTATCTATTTTTCAACCTCACGAGACTAATTATGAAAAAGGAACATTCTAATCAAGAATGATTAGACTAGTTTTCCCCTGTATTGTTTTCCACTTTTTTTGGGCTTGGGAGACTAAATTTACGAAAAAGTCATCCATGGAGTCACCTTTAAGTTCGTTTCAAACTTGTTGATGATTAAAATCGCAATGAGTATTTTTCCCGCAAAGTATTACTAAATCCTATTAACTATAAGCTAATAATATATATATATATATATATATATATATATATATATACTAGTAGGTGGGAGATCCTTGTAGGTTGGAGAATCAGATATGGGTCTTATTTGATGTTTTACTGTTGTTCGACACTGCTTACAGGATTGAGAATGATTGATGATTGATGTCGGTCCTATTCACGACACATGGATGAGGGATAATACATGTTTGTTCTCTTTCTCTAGACTCGAATGCCATGATGGCTTATGATATCTATTGTTATTATTTATATATGTTCCTGGATTCATTACTTTGACACATACAAAAGACACATGTTAGTAACGAGAAATAAAGAGAAATTGAAAAGAGATATAAACAAAAAAAAATGCAAAAAGAAGGAAATGGTCTATACTAACATGTTACACTATATGCATTAAAATGATGATTGTAAATCCTAGCTAACAAATAATAGCTATGTGATTTATTGAGTTCCATGGAAATATAGTTGTTATATACATTACTGTATAGTTGGAAATGGTAATATGTGGGTGGTGTTCTTGGAAATTAAGGGAATTTGGTTCCAATGCATGGTTCAATTGGATGAATTAATGGATTAGTGGTTGGCACGTACTAAGGAATTGAATGAGGTTGAGTGTGGAGGTGACGTGCATTTATTGCACATCACTCCTACTCCTTCCACTAGACGCCACCCTAGACGGGCTATTGTTCAACTTTGTTTGTTGTGGTTAGGCTCTAACTTTCAAGCAGAGGGAGAATCACTCAACCAATTTGCGTTTTTAAGGTGCTCTTGGTTACAGGTATGTATTTTTGGCCATCCATGAATTTTCTCTGGTTATGAAATAGATAGTGGCTCAATATGTATGGGTCATGCTTTCTTTAAAGTCTAGAAACTATGTTATTTGGTGATATTTTTCTGGATGATTGGTGTGGGTTTTCCTCACAGTAATGTCTGAAGTTATAGTGTATTCGGTCGTTCTGAGGGTTAGAAACCATAAAGTATCTCTCTCATCCCTGCTAATTTGGTTGAGGGTTTCATTTGGTCTGGACTGGAGAACTATCTCCACGCATTCATATCACCATACCCGGTCGTTTGTCGTTATGAGGTTTACTAGGTTTTTGGAACACCTTGTGTCACTGTGCTTTGCTTCACTTGGGTATGAATTCATTCATGTTACTAATGTTGTGCAGGGGGTTATGATGGTTGTTTTCCAAAGGGATTCATTAATGTGACTATTATTTCTTGGCCCTGTCTTGTCTAGGCATTCTTTGGTTGATTGGGAAGGCCACGAGGGTTATACCCTATGTTTTCTAGGTGTTGTTATAGAATCAAAATGGAGCCTTGCCCCTCTATTCATAGTCTCTCCTATCACGAGGATTATCACCCTATCTATGAAGACATTTGTGGTATACCATGTGTGTGCACCATTAGTCTCAGAGGTTCTCACCTGATGTTGGGAGTCGATTCCATGTCTCCCTGTGTTAGTCCATAGGGCCAACCCTTGATTACTCAAATCTCAATTTTGATAAAGGAAACACTTATGTCATGTTGGATACATGGTCGATGGTTATGATTTGGTGATGCATTGTTGATAATGTTCTATTTTCAACTTGTCTCTGTTCATTATCTTGATAATGGTTTTTGGTTATAGTCACCACAATTGGTTATTATGATAGTCTAATTGATAAGCTCAGCATTGAAATTGGTTGATTGAAAAATGGGGTTGATACACAGCCATTGTCTTTTGCATTGGGATTATTGAAATGTTAACTAGGCATTATTTTACAATTGATTAATTCACAGTGATCCACTACGTGTGATGCATGCTATGTGTGGCATTCCTACAACATGAGTCAATGATTACCGTGACTATGTGTTTTTTATTATGGATTATTGAAATCATGATGATTATGGCATTTCCATCCATATGTTATGATTATTCGATTGTGCCATCAGAGAGGGTCACAAGCTTTTAAATATGGTTTTGTGGCATTTTGATCAATTTGTGTTGTGAAATCCGGCCTGTTGGTGCTGCCTCGTTGTATTAGATCGACAACGCAACGCTATGGATGTTTAGTTTCAGAGTGATTGAACCTATACAGTCATAGAAATGATCTTGTTTTTTTTTTGTCGGATGTTTGTGTAATCCATAGCATAGTATGTCATAAATGGTGATGGTTGTCTATGAGGTTAAATGGAAAATAAATATATTTACATTTAGAATGGTTGTATTTGGTTGTCCATTATGTATTGATGAATATCATGTTTCATTGCAGAAACATGCACAGGGTCTGTGATGGTATAATCTCATTGCAATTTAATTATTAAATGAATTAAAATACAAATCAAGCATGACCTTTGAGTTGGTATTTGATGATTGAAATAATTCGTGCGAAGTGGTTGATTTTGATGCTAAACAGAGCAGAAAAAAGTGGTTGTTCATTCATTTGGGAATTGTTTTAAAATATTAAATGGATAAATGAGAGGAACAAAGATCCCCTACAGATTGTTGTGGAATGCATAGTCTTGTTTGATGACACTGTGTTAAATATTTGATCACAAATAGTGATCAAGCTAATGTGCAGGATTTCTTGAACAATACACAATAATTGTTTTGAGATGTCAGTGGTCATTTGGTTGGTGTGTTTCCTTTTACAGAATGGTTTTATGAATCACTTAATTAGTTTTTTGAACAATAATCATTCTCTTTCCCTACCATTATTTTTCTTTCTGCTAATTACAACCCGCTTTCCTTCCCACATTCATTTTTCACTCCCTGTTCTAAAATTTAATTACAGTCAAGAAGAATTATGTATTGAAGTAGTTTAGAGTCACAATTTCTTCGTTGGATTACAGTGTTGTTTTCTTTGGTTTTCATTAAAGTTGATTGTTTGTGGTCTTTGATCAGTAACCGTGTTTCTTCCCCCCCTCATTTTATTATTTTTCGATAAATACAAGCCCCTCGCATATCCCAGAACCATTGTTCATCCCCTGCTCATCGACAACAGTTAAACAATTTATATGGATTGGATTGCATGAGTCTGATATGTTGTTGAGCCAAAATCTATTTCATATTTTTAAAGACTTGTCATGTATGGTTGTTAAAGGAACTATTTGCTAATCAATTATGCATACAGGAATGAGCTATTCAAATAAAATTCTGACAACCGAGGCCTACTATGCCCCTATCAAAGGAAAAGATGTTATTGCCCCTTCCACATCTTCAAATAATTCTGATAAATCTATGTCCTCCCACATGCATTGGAAGGATGATTTCTCTCATATGATCAGCGAGATGAGGCTTAAATATCCCACACAGCCTAAGGCAGGTTTAGAAGGACTAAAATTTGATACCATCAACACGGGAAAGATTATGTTGCAAACTGGAAAATATGGATTTTAAGTTTTTTATTGTTGATAACGGTTCACTTCAAATTTTCATATAGCATGTTTTTGGATATGTTGGTAATATATTTTGGAAATAGTTGCAAATATTATTGAGATGAATTGTCAAAAAAAAATGTGATGATGGGAGTCACAAGGAGGGGTGTTTTGTTTAATTGACTAGTTATGTTATGATTGTTGAGAACTAAAGGGAGTCACAAGGGGTCACACCTACTAGTTATTATTTATTTAAAACCCTTATTATGATTTATTACTCTTCCCCCCTTAACTAAAAGTTGGTTGATTTTTAGTTAACTTAACTAATGAGGCGTTTCAACTACTTCAGCCAATTCTAATTTGCTTAAAGGAAAAATGAAAGGGAGGAGCATGAGGAGGATAGAGGGAGAAGCATACTAAGGTTTGATCTTCGAGTTATGTTGAGATAGTTCAGTTTTCATTCATTCCTTAATTTATCACAAGCCTAACTCTCTTTTATGACAGCAGGGTCTTATTGTAGGCAACAACCTTAAGGAATGAATTACATCATTCAGACACTTGTTTTTCAGAGGTGTCGATATATCTTTGATAGTCTGTGTAGAATTGTCTATTTGCGAATTAGTTTTCATGGCTGACAAAGGCTATTGTGCAGAGTCAAGTGGGAAAAAATATGTGGCAAGTTGACCCAGTTTTTAGAGTTCAGTTTTGAGTTTCTGTCAGAGGTCCTTTTGTATGTTCCATCGGGGATGTCTATGTTTGACTTTGGTCCGAAATTTTTGTATGATATTTTGTAAAGAAAATGACTCTTTGGTGAATTGAAATGAAATAAAGGATTTCTTTATGTCTCATGTGTATTGATCATCATCTTGGTGTCTTACTTTTGTCTTTACACTTGTTTTCAACAACTATTATATTCGGAAAATCATATTAAAATGAATTTTCAAGCAAGCTTTTATTTGTGAAAAAAGACTAGCCTAAGCACTTATAAATGATACTTGTGAGTTAGGATTTTATTTTTGATGGATATAAACCTAGGATGATATTCCCGTTTTATTTTCTTTAGCCAACCAGAATCTGAAAAATGCTTGAGTAAGATCATTTCATTTTCCTCAACAAGACTCTCTAAACATGAAAAAACACTGAGTTTTCCTTCTCTGTGTTGGATCATGTTGTCATTGATGACAATGGTTT
The DNA here is from genome assembly GCA_009831015.1 of Picea engelmannii. NCBI lineage: Eukaryota > Viridiplantae > Streptophyta > Pinopsida > Pinales > Pinaceae > Picea > Picea engelmannii. The sequence goes on along the minus strand of ML814042.1, from coordinate 162,528 downwards.
GATTATTTGGGAGATTGTTGGATCATGTGTCATTGATGCAAATGGTTTGATTGATTGATGTCAAGTAATTCATTGATAGATGATTGATGAACAATGTATATGTATTATCCTTGATGATAATGATAGATGTCAAAGTGGAAACCAATTGATAAAGATGGATCATTGATATGATGCATAGCTGAAGATGGATCAATGAGTTTTCATTGATACATGTTGATGCATAGTTTGTTTGATGAAAATATGACTCATTATTGTCTTATATTGATTGATAAGGTGCACAAATGGATGAACTCCAAAGTGGTCCCCTTATGGTGAAAGCCCTCATGGGAAGACGCTTTGCGGATTGAGTTATCCTAGAAGAATGGTTGGAGGACCCATGCTTGTATGTGAAATAATCAGATGAATATCAATGAAGTTGTTGGTGAAACTATCCTAGATGGATAGTTCTTTTCATGCCATTTCCGGTGGTATGTGGAATGTCACATAACTACTCATGGTTTGAGATTTATGGCCTTATGAAGTTGGAGGACCCCAAGACAGAAGAGAAAGTGATAGTAGGTTGAAGAGGATTTGAGAATGTGAAGAAAAGAAAAACCCTATTTTCTTGGAAGCATACACATGTTGCATTATACACAGTTCACGTGCATACATGGGTTGTAGTGATCCAGGGCACGTGCACGTGTTGGTTGCACTACTAACAGGTCGCGTACTTGTTGACAGATTGATATCTATTGAGGATTGTTTCCTCATCTCAGTTGGTGCTGAGGGTGTAAGATGAGTCTTGCATTATAGAGCTGGCGCTCTTGTAGAGCTGTACTCTATTCAGTTGTTGGTGATAAACCCTGGATTGTTGTCCATAATAAAAAGAAAAATTGTACATACATCTTCTTTTCTTTTTGTTAGTTGTGGTGATGACTTATTGATGATATGTGTTGTTGATATATGTTTTTGATATATGTTCACATTAAACTAGTTATAAATGACAGCAATGGGTAATGAATAAATGTTGAATGTTAACTAAGGAGTTTTATGTAAAGAGGGAAGTTTTCGTTAAAATAGCCCCACACTCATTCACACCCCCCCTCCCTTCTAAGTGTGATAGGTGTGTCCAACACTCTGGACTCGCTAAACTACACATTGTAGGATCAATATGGGAATGAGCCCTTACTTCTTCCAGTTTGTTAAATAAAGGAAGAGTAACTTACCGAAGGTGAGTTATATCGAGCATGTGTTACCCTCCTTGATATCATTAAATAAAAAAGAGCTACTCATCTATTTAGGTGTGGGAAAAATTGAAGGAAGTGGGTCAAGTTTTTGGGAATCCTTTATGGTAGCTATTGTCACCCTCGAATATGGCACCTTTTTGGATCTCGTCTTACACTTGGGTAATCCAATTGTCTCTGAGTCATACCAATTCCATGTATTGCCATACTTTTTCATCCAGTTGAAGAGTTCTCTTATTGTTGTCACATTACATTTTTGGTACTCATCAATTCAATGTTTCCAAGTCAGTTGTTGTGCCTCATCATGTTCAAGGTAAGTTCCACTTCAAACCATCCATCAGTAGTATTTCCAGTTTCCATTTCCTGTGTCAGTCCATACTCATTCGATTCACCATCTTACATCACTTAACCGTGTCAGTTTCGTGTCAATGATGGGGGATACATCAAGGCCCTCCTTCGACGAGTCTTTTCCTGTCGAATTCAATACATCATCTGGGAATTAGACTTAGAAACCAGTTAGTACCTTGGGATCTGCATGCCTCAATGTCATACCTCCTCACTTCCAACAGTAGGTTTACATCATTGACCTTTGATCGGATGATTCCACAAATGTTCGACCTCATTTCATTTATTCACATTCGTTGGAATGTAGTAAGGTACCTTGGGAGTCATTGACATCATTGGTGATTTCCATCGCACTTGTTAATGATTTACCTTAATGATCGATAATCAAGTGGTTTCTACCATCTTTGACATCAAATAATTTATTCACATGGATATATTCGTACCACATTGGGATTGGGACGAAGACCTGGGTTGAGTGTTCACTCTATTATCTGCTTTGCCTAGGCTACGAAGGAGATCATTTGAGCATGTTTATATATATATATAGTCACATAGATCCACGTTGTATTGGTCCATACATATGTTTTATCATCTCACAACTCAACTGTGTATTTTTCATGGCTATGGTCAATTCATGTCATGGAGGTATGGATTCACATTGTATCTTTGGTGGCCATATCCTTAGTCATTGTTTTTTATGGATCTGCAATGTATTTGTTGACGATCGTGCTTTGAGTCATGTCGTATTCATAGCATAGGTATTCCTTCCTTGGAAATGGAACATATATTAATATTATTTGATGGTTGTTTGCATCTTCTTGTAGGTTCTCCAACTCCACACCATTGCATTGAAGAATTGAAAAGTGTTTTGGCCATCAGTTTCTCTTCTGACCTCACACTTTAGAGGGAAATATGTCACACACCAAAATGACACACTTAAGTACCTCACCCTAAGTGTCGCAAGTGTTGTAAAAGTGTCATACACACCTTCCTAAGTGTTGTATACACCTTGACACCATGAAATAACATATGTCACAATCCATAGTCAATGTGGAGGAGAAATATATTATATGACGGTCAAAATACTATGTGCACATGAATTATTTATTAATATTCATAAAAAGGAAATTAATTTAGTGTGGGAATCCACCTCACATTTAGTTTCCTAATCTCAAGGAGAGGTTAAGAATCTCATGGATGGTTGAGATATTTTATCAAACCAAAATCCAAATTTGGTGGATCTTGAGAGATATTTCCTCCATAAATTCCTTGAGAGATATTTTCTACCTAAAATCCTTGAGAGATATTTTCTCCCTAAAAATCTTGGACATCCCATTTTAGTGGATGTAGAGAGTGATCTTCTCCATGGTGCTTAAGACTTGTATGTTTTTGAATTAGTTTTCATGACTGAAAAAGGCTATTGTGCAGCATCGAGAGGGAAACAATATGTGGCAAGTTGATCCATCTTTTATAGTTTAGTTTTGATTTTCTGTCGGAGGTCCTTTTTTATGTTCCATCGGGGATGTCTAAGTTTGACTTTGGTCCAAAATTTCTGTATGATATTTTGTAAATAAAATGACTCTTTGGTGAATTGGAGTGAAATATAGGATTTCTTTATGTCTCATTTGTCTTGATCATCATCTTGGTGTCTTACTTCTGTCTTTACACTTGTTTTCAGCAACTATTATATTCAAAAAATCATCTTAAAATGAATATTCCAGCAAGCTTCTATTTGTAAAAAAGACTAACCTAAGTACTTGTAATTGATACTTGTGAGTTAGGATTTTATTTTTGATGGCTATAAACCTAGGGTGACATTCTCGTCTATTTTGATTTAGCCAAGAAGAATATGAAAATGCTTGAGTAAGATCATTTCATATATTTTCCTCAACATTTATTTAGCGACCATAGTGGGGATATCTTTGATATCTCTCTGGTTAATTTTTATACTCGATTTTCATCGATACATATATTTTTCTGATGTTGATTCTTTGATTGTTTTATTTCTTAATGACTGTTCCTATAGCAAGGAAACCCAATATTGAGTCTAGTGTTCAAGATTAGACCAACATTGCTTTGAATCTATATAATACTATTTTAGACACTTCCAATACCCGTGTTGATCTTAACCATTCTTGGGCAGCAATTGAACAAGATATTAGTGCTCAAGAATGATTGGAAGCTAGACATAGAAAGCTTGGAAATCAGCATTAACCTTCTTGTTTCTTCCATTTTGGCCATTCTGGTATCTTCCTAGGTTTTTAGGAAATAACACTGTCACTACAAACGAACACCTGGTGGCATTTTCTAATGCTTGTCATAACATAGGGGCCAATGACAATGATACTTGTATGTTCTTATTCGTCAATTCCTTGGAAGGAAAGATTGCGGCCAATTTATTTGACCTTCCTTTTAAGATTCTTTCTACTTTGGAGGGGCTAATATATTGGTTATGTTCCAATTATGGCCAATTTAAAAGCCCAGTCGAGAAGTTAAGGGAATACAATAACGTCACCTATAAGGATGGTGAGACCATCAAGTCTTTCAACTTGCGTTTCACGAAGTTATACAATCAAATCTCTGAACTCATCCACCCTCATAACCAACCTGTTGTCATGCACTACTACAATGCATTTCCTTCCCCTTACCATCATAGGCTTGAGGAAAAATCCATTGATAACCTCGGTTCTGCTCTGCATGCTTGTTCAGAGTATGAAGAACAAATTGAAAGAATTGGTCTTCTCCAGGGAGATTCGGTTAGACAAACAAACATGCCTGCAATTTTATAGCTAGTACAAGACATGAACGATCGTATGATTGCATATGAGTGGAAAGGAATTATCTCCCCTCTCACCCCTAGAGCTTCATCCTCTTCTGTACTCCCCTTTAGAAATTCGGTTGAAAATAATTTTTAGCCTAAAGCTATCTTTCCTCGAAGTTGGTGTAACTTCTACAAGGAACACCACAAGGAAACCACATGTGAGGTAAAGAAGAGTGTCAGAGATAAGATCTTTGGTAAGATACCAGAGGCTACTATCGTTGTCCTAGATTTTGCAGAGCCAGAAGATGTCATGGTCATCAATACTAGGAACAAATCCTATTCTCCCAAGGGAAAATTTGATCCTCCCCACAATTCTTCTATCCCAAGCTCATCCTCACCTGCTGCTATGGTTCATGTTCCAAAGGTTCCTAAAACTCAAGGAACAACCTCTCCTCTCCCCTCTTCCAAATATAATATCTTGAATCAGTTGGCCAACATCAAATTAGATGCAACCCTTTTGGACATGGTTGTCATGCATGAACAACAGATGCATCTGAAACAATTCATGGAATGAAAAGCTTTCATTGTATCCAATATTTCCGAAGATGTAAATGAAGAGGGTTCATCTGTGAATAATGTAGGTGTACATAACTTTCGATACCCTGTAAAAAATCCCCCTTTTTGTATTTTTGTAAATATTATGGATAAGATCGCCCACTGTTGCCTCGTTGATGGTGGTTTGGGCCCAAATGTGATGTCAAAGATTATTATGGAAGAGATGGGCTTGTCTTGTACAAATGGAAACACCAAAAGAATGCTCTCCTATAATAGCCTACAACAAATGAACATAGGTGAGATCAAAGATGTGACCTTATTTTTGTGCACTCATCCTGAAATAAAGACAACCCAAAACATTCAGGTAATTGACTTTCCAGTAAGAAATTACTTAATCATATTAGGAAGATATTGGAAAGACTTAATGGGTGGATACCTCTCACTCGATGGAACACATTTAGTCATTCCTCGAAACGAAAAAAAAAAAATTATAGTCGTTAGAGAAGGAAGGATATCAACTTACATAGAGAGTGTCCCACATCCTAATGTAAACTATATCGAAGAAGACCTAGGAGTGTATTTCATATTTGTTGAGGAGGATAATATTCCCATGGAACAAATCAATTTAGATGATGGTATGTGGAGCATGCACTTTGATGGTTCATGCTCTAACAAAGGTAACAGAGCCAACATTGTCTTGATTTCTCCTGTAGGAAAAATCCATAACTTTTCTTACAGGTTAGAGTTCACTTGCACTAACAATGTCATTGAATTTGAACCTTTATTGTTAGGCATTAAGAACGCCTATAATCTTGGTTGTGGTCACCTTTCAATTTTTGGGGATTCCGAACTTGTTGTGAATCTTGTACATAAAATTTACTCCCCTAGCAACAAGTTAATGAAACGATACACCCAAAATGTTTGGGCGCTTATCTCGAAACTTTTATCTTTCAACATCACTCATGTTAAGAGGGAGTTAAACTCAATGGTTGATCGTTTAGTTGTTTTTGCAGCCTCTCCTAATCGACAACTTCTGCCACGTAGACCTAATTGTACTTTCCAATCTCTGTATTGTCCACATATCCCCGACAATAGAGAATCCTGGCAAGTCTTCCCTAACGATGAGAGAATTTATGATTTCATTCAAAATGAACCTTTTAAGCCTAAGGAGATTATATCCATAGAAGATAACAAGATTCCTAAAGTCTTGAATCCTCTAGAAAGTTTTCTTTCTTCGAGTGATATAGGCAACAAGGAAAAACAGGAAGAAGAGGAGTAAAAAAGGAAGGTGGGTGAAACCATGTCCTTAAACATTGGGACACTCGAGACTCCAAAGAATGTTAAAATAGGTGCCAAATGTTTAGATGAAGATAAAGTGAAGTTTTCCAAGCTACTTGGTGAATTTCAAGAAGTTTTTTCTTGGTCTTATGAGGATCTTCATGGTTTTGATCCTAGTCTTATACAACATGCCATCCCCATTAAGGAAGGCGTAAAACCAGTCAGGAAAAAAAAAAGACCTATCAACCCCGCACTAGAAGAAAATATTTGAAAGGAGTTGGAAAAACTCTTGAAGGCTGGGATATTCTTTCCAATCAAGTATTCTAAATGGGTTTCAAATTTGGTTCCTATTCGGAAAAGAACTAGTCAAATCAGATTATGCGTTGATTTTTGCGCATTAAATCGAGCTAGTATAAAATATCACTTCCCTCTCCCTAACATGGAAATGACTTTGCAGCAAGTTGTAGGATCACAAATGATGTCCTTACTTGACGGTTTTTCTGGTTACAACCAAATCAAAGTAAAAAGGGAAGAAAAATATAAAACCACCTTTATTACTCGTTGGGGTACTTTTTCTTATGAACGTATGCCTTTTGGCTTATCTAATGCATGTACCACATTTCAAAGGGATATGCAAATAGATTTTGACGATTTGATCAGTAAGATCATTCAGATCTACCTTGATGACTTAACAGTGTACTCTAAAATCCAATCATATCATTTTTGTCATCTAATAAAATTTCTCATGCGATGTAGGAAATTTGGCATTTCTATAAACCGTTCCAAGTCCATTTTTGGTGCTACCGAGGGAAAGATCCTTGGACACATCGTCTATGATTCAGTAATAAGAATTGATCCTGAAAGGATTGTTGCTATCCTTAGTATCCCTACTCCCACTTCCAAAAAGGAGGTTCAAGCTTTTATGTGGGTTATTAACTTTGTTTGTAGGTTTGTTCTAGATTTTGTTGTGATGTTAAAGCCAATTCATAATCTTCTTAAGCAAGATCATTCTTTTTCTTGGACAAATGATGTCAAAAATTCTTTCAAAGGGATCAAGAAAGTGATCAGTTCTGCACCAGTTTTGGCGACATCATATTTTGAGAAGGAATTCACGATATATATTAATGCCACCGAGGAGGCAGTTTCTATTGTTCTCATGCAAAATGATGACCAAAGAAATGAAAATCTAGTGGCTTGCATGAGTCAAAGTTTGTTTGATGATGAATTTAAATATTATTTTAGTGAGAAACATGATTTATCTCTTATTAAAGTTGTTTAAAAGTTTCGCCACTTCATCTTAGGTAAGCATACATTGGTAAAGGTCCCTTTGACTACTGTCATGTTTTTTCTCTCATAGACTTATCTTTAAGGAAATATTGCACCTTGGCTTGCCAAGATCCATGAGCATGATTTGAATATCGTGACTTCTACCACTATCAAGGGACGTGACCTAGCCCTTCACTTAGCTCAACATGCTAATAATGGTGAAGAAATTGATGAAGAAAATAATTCCCTTTCAGCTCTCTTTTACATTGATGATCAGATCTTCCCTGTGTCTAAACATCCCTGGTACAAGAATTTGGTTTATTATTTATAGAACCATAGATGTCCAGAAAACTTAGACATTCATCAAAGGAGAATACTACATTTTGAATCTGAAAGATATGTCATTATAGGAGACTTATTATTTCAAAGATCTGTTGATGGTGTGTTATCACATAGGGTTGTCAAGAGCCGTATGGGTCTGTTGTGAATACCTAGGTCTATATCCTTGCCTTGTCTATCTCTCTTTCGCGGGTCGTGTCTTTAAATTTTCCCTTTGACTGGTAAAGTCATTTTTGTTTGCCCCTTTTTGTTTAAAGGACATGGTTTCCCTTAATTTCTTACCTGAAAAGGTCTCAGCCTGAAGCCTTTATGTTTTTCTCTAAATACGAACACCCATCTCCTTTTGTTCTAATCACTCATCCTTTCTCGAGCCCCCATCCAGTCGTCCAAGTATTTGTTTACACAGGTCGTAGCACTCAGAGCGGTTCGTTCTGGACTTGAATCAAGAAAAAAACTATGTTCAACTTTCAATGGTGGGAATTACATGTGGATATCATATTAGCGGCTCACGGGCATTCAAAATCTTAAACTTGTGTGAAGTATAGCGCCAGAAAAAGGGCCCCGAAGTGAATATGAGTCATTGATATCAAAGGGGACAGGTGGCAGTCAATCCTAGCCTTCGAGGAAACGAGCTTTTGGAGATTTGAAATGAGAAATGATTAGAAATCCTAAAGGGCCGAAGCCCGAAGTCCCAAAGGCCCAAAATGGATCTGAGTCATTGATCAGAAAGAGCCACGCATCATTAGATCTGTCACTCCAAGAGTTTTACTTTGGGAGTTTTAAAATGCGAAAATCATCGAAGTCCCGAATTCTTGAAAGCATCTCAGTCATCGATCTCAGGAGGGCCATGTGTCATCAGATCCAGGGCTCTGGGTAAAAGTATTCGAAGGCAGAGGAGGTTTGAGTTTTGATTTTCCTGGAGTCTGGAGACTCGAATAAAATCTCGACCCTTGATTTGAATGAGGTAGATATAATTCGTTGATGTGATATTGTTCAATGTCAAAAGTAGCGCCCTCCCCCCCCAAGGCACAGATTGGCAGATCCTAAAGTTGGTGGGCAATTAAGCTTGACAGTGGCGCTAAATCTACCAAGTGCACCTAGATCTCACACTGGGACCAGATCTGCGGTCACAGTTCATTTCGGGGACACAACATGCTCGAGTGATAATTTTCTTGGGTGGTCCCACAATGGAAACTGTGGTATAGAGAATGCACTACGTGGCGAAACATGGTGGATTGCGGGCCCAAAAGTATTCTAAAACTAAACCACCACTGAGTATCCCCACAATCACATGTTTATATGGCATCCTATCCGAGAGCAACACGTGGCTGCTCCCTGAGCATTAACTTTCGTTCAATCTCTGAGGAAAGGCAATTAATGAAAATTGAGTTGGCAGTTGAAACCTCAGCTCACTCCATAAATGCAAGGCATAGAAGGCTCGACCATGGGGATTGCACTGTCATCCCATGATACCCCTGTAGGAATATTTTCCTACAAAACCCATGTTGATCTGAGCTCGCGTCTGATAGAGGGGTTCACGTTCAGTCTGACAGAATAACTCACCAACACAAAGCTTTGATTGTAGTGACCAGGTCACACTCTAGGTGGTGGTGAATTCTTCTGAGTATAAATAGATAGTTTTAATATTTTGTTATGGTTGTCAACTGGTGGAGAAGAGCTCTCTATTTTGTAATTTTTTGATGCCAGAATTGTTCTCTGGTTATGTATCGGATTTGATACTTTCATCTTAATAGAAGTCAACCTATTTTCATCTCTTTGTAAAAATTGTGCTAAAACACTCGGGAATTTTGGATCCAATCGAGGGTTGTTATGTTGTTATAATATAGGTTTGATTGCAGTGGTATCATGACCAGTTTTAGTCAGCTTCCTTATGATTGTTTCCCCTCTTACGCTGAATGGATCGGGCATGGAGGATCCAGTCGAGTTGTTTTGGTTGCATGGTGATGTAGGTTTGATCATTGTGTTGTTGTGACTGTGTCGTTTAGACATATTTCAGTGTATGAAGCTTGAGCTCAAGAGTGATATTGAGTCTGACTTTTTCTTCTCCAAATTTTTTGAAGTCCTGATTCCCATAGTCGTCTTGTCCACCTTTCTTACTAAGTCTTCCCTTGGCACACACTTAAACTCAATTCACTGACTGAAGTTAGTTGTGGCCCTCACTTCACTTTGCATTTCTTGTCCAGTTCTGTGTTGAACATCATTTATATATTGAGTTTTGTCCATTGACCTCCACTCATATAAAACCCACATCCACCAAAAACTCTGATGGGTACTGGGCTTATCCTCCTGCAATCTGAAGGTGACTTTCAGTGCTAACATCCATGGCTTCATTTATGGGGAATGAATTGAAGACAATTCCCTGGGTAAGAATGACAAAGAAATTTTGATTCTGAAGGTGCATTAGAAATCAGTATCTTGAAGATTGCAACTTGCAGCCGGCAACTCCACTGCTTCAGTTGTGGCTCTGAAAGGGAGATAGATGAGGTATACTTCAAATATTCCTCTAGATACACCTGAATCTGACCCAGAGAGTATTATCAAGAAAAGAAATCTTTCTCGAGAAGGCTTTAGTTGCTTCCCTAGATTAAAAACATCCCTGAGAGAATGAAAACAATTAGATCTGGCCTTTTGATGGTGAAAAAAGACCAGACACATTCATACTACATAAGAATCCACCTGGCGACTCCACAATCAAAGACCCCATGAGGGAGGACCCTGTTGACAAAAATATGACCATACCAAAGGGGAAGACCATGTATCAGTTTATGAGCTTTCTTCATGAAATCCAGTTTTTCTTTATCAGCTCATTTCTCTCTTTCCATTTACATATAAAAAGGATTATCCTCTGCTTTGTCTATTCAGATGATAATAAGCCTTCCTTTATTTTTCCATCCTTGGAAGAAGAAGACATGCCCTCTTCTTGTGTTGTAGATGTTGATCTTGTATCGTCACCTCAACCTATTCATGAAAGTGAGATCTGTATCGCATCTCCTCTTGAAATTGATCACCCTTGTAGCCCTAAGGAGGTTGAAAACAATTCACAGTGTTCTCAAATATCGTTACCCTCCATTATTCCTCTTGATCCTTGTCACCAACTCGTTAATCCTCATGATCAGTCCACTTCTTTTCAAATTAGAATAAAAAATAAGTTGTTTAAACCTTTGAGGCTTCCATATCACCGTAACCCTTATCCTTTGATTCCTTTGAGTATCTTCCTCGATTTTATGGAGAATACCATGTTAGAGTCGAGAGGCACTTGGGGGCCTTTGAGAAATTTGTTTATTAGTTTGATATTTCTCATGAGGTTTTTCTCACATTCTTTGTCTGGAGATGTTGTTGTGTGGTTTAAATGTCAGGGAGTCAGTTCTATTGGTTCTTGGATCGATATATGCCATGCATTTTTAAAGTGTTGGGGTGAGAAAAAGTCCCTTGATCAGTACCGATTTGAGTTTAATGCCTTGAGGAAAGGGGAGGAGGAAGCCTTGGATGTCTTCAACGAGAGGTTTTACAGCGTTTATCATAGTATTCCTGTGGAGATCAAACCCACATATATTGTTTCCATGGTGTACTATGTCATGGCTTAACATCCAGAGCTTATCCTTCTCTTGAGAGAAAGGAAATCTTCATATTTAAGACACATGTTTGAAGATGTTGAAGAGGTCGAAGAGAACATCAGGGCTAGCAGGGGGCTTTGTATGCAAGAATGTCTTGAAGAATTGCATGTACATAAGCAAGGCGATTGTCAGTATGTTTCATATTCTGAGCAAGAAGAAAGTGAGTATAATTCCTATCTGGAACAACAACGAGGAAGTGGGTGTGATTCAAATTTGGAATCAGATCCTTTAATAATTGCATATTTTTCTATGGGCAGGGATGCACATCAATATTATGATAATTTTTTAGAACATTTTGAGCATGAAGTAGTGATTGATTGCATAGATAACTATATGTTTTTGGCTGATCATAGTTGTGATTCTTTTTATCATGTTGTACCATTATCTTATTATCATTCTTATGGAGGAGAGACTGCAATTGTTGGTGATCAAGAGTTGGTTTCAAAAGAATAAGGAGATCATTTATTTGAAAGCAGAGAGGAATTTATAGAGGATAAACTTGGTCCTCTAAAGAAACCAGAATTATGTCACATTATTCATGATCCTGTGGTCATATACTTGAAGTCGTATGTTTCAGATGTTCTGAAATTTTCAAATGGAATTATTTCACCGATACTCACAGGTGAGTATGGTTTCATGAAATATTTCCAAGACCCAAATATAGAGCCTTTTCCTTTATTCATTAAGGAAATGCATTGGGTGGAAATCAACCATATTGGACCCACAGACAACACAGAGCAACATGTAAAGGAGGAACTAAGTGGGCAGTTTTTCTCATGTCCAGAACCGGTAAATATCACCTAGTATTATCCAACCAGCATCATTTCTCCACCCACTTGTACACTCTAAGAACATCGAATGACAAGTGAGACACAATGAAGGACAAGAATTAATTTCTTGCGAGTTGAGCTCCCCTGATTATAAATTTTGTGACCCTGTGGGACTATATATGGAGCTGTGTTTTCGAGAAGCATTGGAGCCTATAGAATTATTCACCTTATCATCATTTGGGGGTATGGTCAGTGTTCCAATCCATGTTCTCATTCTTCTATCATACCTCCCTAGAGTTTTTTGGATAATCTGTAGTAAAGAGAAGAATTATATTACAAGGAAGTTGTAAGGTAGCTAGAGAGGTAGTGGGGGGGCCCAGAGGGCCCATAGTGATAATAGTGGAGGTCATTCAATGTAAGGTGGACTAGGTCCACTATATTATTAAATAAGGTGCACTATGGTAGTTAGATATAATAAATGTAAGAGGACTTCTTAGAAGGTTCTACTTCTGGAAGATTCCTCCTCTGGAATGTTCTTAGGTGATGGTAGCACTATATAAAGGGGTTCAAGAAATGTAATGAGACATGAAGAGAAATATTGTATTTGGAGTGGTAGCTCAATAGGAGGATGCCCCCTTGAAGAGGCAAGTGAACAGGAGAGGATCCCTTCCATAATAGGATCCATTGTATGGTGTTGCCCTACCTTAAGGGTTTAGTAATAATATTGTGTGGTTTCTTCTATCTTGCTTGTGGATCTATTGTATATTTAGTAATTGTGTTGATTATATATTTAGATCTGTTATTGGTACTTAACAAGTGGAATCAGAGCACTTTCCTTGGCCGGAGTTGTGGGCAAATATTTTTTTATTTTTGCAGATTTTTTTTTTTTTCGGAGAAGAAAAAAGAGGGCCGTGACATTCCAGACATTTTCAGTATATTTTGGTGCAAACTTTGCAGAAAAGGGTTGTAGATATGAGTTCCTCTCATAAAAACACCCAAGTTGAAAAACAAAATCATCCAAAATGGAGTCTGGAAGGTCAAGATATTGAGGTTTTAAAATCTGCAAATTTTCAGGGTTTTTCTGCGAACGACGACATGATTTATTTTTATTTATGTAACATTTGGAGGCCGAATTTGCCCAAATAAATTATATATATGAGTTCCTCTCACAATTTCACCCAATTTCAAAAAAAAAATCAGCTGAAACGGAGTCCGGGAAGTGAAGTTATGAGCATTTTAACTTCAGCAGTTTTTTAGGGTTTTTCCAGAAAAAGCCGCGATTTTCTGCCGTAACTTATT
>ML814042.1:95103-131304 GCA_009831015.1 Picea engelmannii | reverse complement strand
ATACTAACATGTTACACTAGATGCATTAAAATGATCATTGTAAATTATAACTTACAAATAATAGCTATGTGATTTATTGAGTTCCATGGAAATATAGTTGTTATACATTACTGTATAGTTGGAAATGGTAATATGTGGGTGGCTTTCTTGGCAATTAAGGGAAGTTGGTTTCGATGCATGGTTCAATTGGATGAATTAATGGATTTGTGGTTGGATCATACTAAGGAAATGAATGAGGTTGAGTGTGGAGGTGACGTGCATTTACTGCATGTCACTCCTACTCCTTCCACTGGTTGCCACCCTAGTTGGCCTATTGTTCAACTATGTTTGTTGTGGTTAGGCTTCGAATTTCAAGTAGAGGGAGAATCGCTCAGCCAATTTTCTTTTTTAAGGTTCTCTTGGTTACATGTATGTTTTTTTGGCCATCCATGAATTTTCTCTGGTTATGAAATAGATAGTGTCTCAGTATGTATGGGTTCATTCTTTCTTTAAAGTCTGGCAACTGTGTAATTTGGTGATATTTTTCTGGATGATTGGTGTGGGTTTTCATCCCAGTAATGTCTGAAGTTATAGTGTATTGGGTCGTTTTGAGGGTTAGCAGCCATAAAGGCTCTCTGTCATCTATGGTGGTTTGGTGGAGGGTTTCATTTGAATTTTGGTCTAGACTGGACAACTGTCTTCACGCATTCGTATGACCATACCCGGTCATTTGTCGTTATGGGGTTTACTGGGTTTTTGGAACGCCTTGTGTCACTGTGCTTTACTCACTTGGGTATGAATTCGTTCATGTTACTAATGTCATGTAGGGGGTTGTGATGGTTGTTTTCCAAAGGGCTTTCTTAGTGTGATTGTTACTTCTCGTCCCTATCCTGTCTCATCATTCTTGGGTTGATTGGGAAGGCCATGAGGGTTATACCTTGCATTTTCTAGGTGTTGTTACAGAATCAAAATGGATCCTTGCCCCTCTATTCATAGTCTCTCCTATCATGGTGATTGTCACCCTATCTGCGAAGACATTTGTGGTATACCTTGTGCATGCACCATTGGTCTCAGAGGTTCTCACCTGATGTCAAGAGTCAATTCCATGTCTCCCTGTGTTGGTCCACAGGGCCAATCCTTGATTACTCAAAGCTCAATTTTGATAATGGAAACCCTTATGGCATGTTGGATACATGGTCGATGGTTATGAGTTGGTGATGCATAATCAATATTGTTCTATTGTCGACTTATCTCTGTTGATTATCTTGACAATGGTTTTTGGTTATAGTCACTACAATTGGTTATTATGACAGTTTAATTGATAAGCTCAACATTGAAATTGGTTAATTGAAGAATGGGGTTCTTACATAGTCATTGTCTTTTGCATTGGGATTATTGAAATGCTAAATGGCATTAGTTTACAATTGATTAATGCACAGCGATGCCCCGTGCGTAATGCATGGTATGTGTGGCATTCCTACAACACGAGTCAATTATTAGTGTGACTATGTGTATTTTATTATGTATTATTGCAATCGTGATGATTATGGCATTTCAATCCATTGTATATGTTGTGATTATTTGATTGCGCCATCAGAGAGGGTCACGGGATTTTAAATATGGTTTTGTGGCATTTTGATCGATTTGTGTTGTGAAATTGGGCATGTTGTTCTATTGGACCTTGACCAAGTTTTGAATATTCTTGGTCATGTTTGACCTAATTTTGGGACTTGGACAGGTTGTCGAAGGCCTATCACAAGACGAAGCGGAGATCACGGGATCTCGACCCCTTTTAGGGCCCTTTTTGGGATTTAGGATTATGTAACGGGTATGGGATGTCGGCCCATGGGTTTACCCATGTTTAAGCCTATTTTGTAATGTATAAATAAGTAGCTAAGCGATGTAAGAAAGGGATAAGAGACCTAGTGTAACGTCCCCCGACCACCCATAGGCCAGGGAATGCCACTCTAGAGCAATCTCTCATGCTTTGATACCAGTTGGTAACATCCCCAGCCTTAAACAGGCTGGGCCATGCTACTTGAGGGAACACTTTTGTTCTCTTACTACAAAACATATGGTAACATACCCAGTATTCAACTGAGCTATGTCATATAAATTTTCTCTTCAAACTGCATGCAACTTAAACATATACATATATCACTCTTGCAGAAGATTTACATATAAACATAAACAAACAATTACATTATGTAATATACAATTTCATACTGAAATAACAGTAAACGCAAATATGCATCATATACAGGGAAATACCCATAAACATATAGAGAATTATAATCACATATATGATAAACCGTAACATAAGCACGTAAATAACAATGCAAGATATAGTTTTATCATACAATTGGTACTTATCTTGGAAATATTGTCACCAACTGCGTACAAACCTTCCACAAACCTCCCACCCTTAGACTACATTGTTCATCACTGTTAATAGTGAGTCACCCCCGAGCTGGGACTGAACTCCACCCAGGTAAAGGGGTTCCTAACCAGGCTAAGGTTTATAGACAACAGGAAAGACTTTGTCTCAGGTGCTCACTCAACTAACAACCTACAACCTCTCATTCCCCACATGCCTGTCCCACACAAGGAAGTGTGCCCCTTCTCTACTCAATAGTCCCTCAGATGCCCCACTTCCCTTCCAGGTCTTCAGCAATAGGCCAGACAGGAAATATTAGAGAACTATAGCTCCAGTTTAGCACCTTAGGGAATCAATCCCCAGCAATTCTCTTGCTTAGAGAATTTCTCACGGGCCTGACAACCTACCTCTTCAATTTCCCATGGGCCTGACAACCCGCTTCTTCAATCCCACTCCCAAGCTAACCAGGTACACCAACCAGAATGGTTAAGGAAACAGACTTAGATATAGTGAAATGGATGTCTCAAGGATAATGGACTGTGTGAATGAAAATGGTCATGGAATCATTGACTGGATAACTGAGTGATGGAAGGAATCATTGTGAAAATTGATCGTGCAGTATGATATTAAGAATGATGGTGAAGCCGTTGGTAAGAATCCTTGTGAAAAGTGACCAAATGAGCTAAGTCCCCATAATATGAATGCATGTCCCCCACTTAACAATTTTCATGTTGGAAGCTACTTTGGTCCACTTGTCCCCAACTTTAGAACTTAGGATAAAATAATTATCCATACTTTATGCTTTAGGAAATATTAATATAATATTCCTTTTTGGCTTAAGCTCTCTATCTTATCCCTTTCCCTTAACTTTTGGCCCTCCCTTTCCCTAATTGGTGAAGTTCAGTCCCCTGTCTATTTTATCATTGTCATTCTGCACACAGTGATGTATTTTATATTAATCATGAGACATATACAAAATAGGTGCACTAGCCTTTAACATCTAGGCACTCTAGCCAAATTCCAAAACATAAGCATCTCAACTTATAATAACTGGCTCACCATCCTATAACACATAGAATATACACAAGGCTTGCTGACCTCCATACTATGCGCACTTTAGTTACTGCCTGTGGTATCCGAAAATGTTCACACTACATCATTTTACTGCATAGTACATGCGCGCACTATGCCATGAAAGGTGCATTACAAAATGATGTCAAAACAACTCACTAGCTTAAGTACACTTACATTACAATTACAACTGGGTTCGGCCGAGGGATATTACAATCCCCTCCCCTTATTATGCATTGTCCTTAGTGCATTATATACCCATATACAACAAAATTTTCAAAAATACTCAAAACGATGCAGGTATTCTATCCGCATTGCATCCTCATTCTCCCAAGTAGCTTCCTCAGGACCGTACCAGGTCCATTGGACCTTTACAAGCCCTATGTCTTAGTTCTAGAGTTGCTTGACTTTCTGGTCCAAAATGCACAACAGATGCACCTGAAAACCACCTTCTTTCTTCAAATGAATCACATTCCAATCAATAACATGATTAGCATCAGGTATATATTCCTTTAGCAATAATACATGGAAGACATTATGAACGAACATAGATGTAGGCAATGCAATCATATAAGCATCTGGACCAATCCTCTCTAGGATTTCAAATGGCCCACAAAATCTGGCTGCTAACTTGGCACTGCTTCCCAGCTTTAGGGAATTCTTGTTAGCTTTCACCTTCAAGAAAACATGATCACTCACTTTGAATTCTTTGTTGGTTTTGTTCTTATTGACATAAATTTTCTGTCTATCTTAGGTAGCTTTTAAATTCTACTTAATTTTTATCATTTGGTCCTCCATATCCTTGAGAAACTCTGGCCCAACTACTGTCCTATCAGCTGGGTTATCCCATCTCACTGGAGTATTTCACTTTCTATCGTAAAGTGCTTCAAATGGGCTTATCTTCAATGATGCCTGATACCCATTGTTTCAAGCGAATTCTAATAAGTGTAGGTAGTCTTCCCATTTCGATGGTTTGTCCATCACATACATTCTCGGTATGTCTTCTATCACTCTATTCACCCTCTCTATCTTTCCATCAGACTTAGGATGATAGGCTATACTAAAGTTCAGATTCATTTTGAATCCTTTGAACAATCCTTTCCATAAATTCGAGGTGAATTTCGGGTCCCTGTTGGACACATTTTTTTTAGGAATTCTATGCAGTTGTGCCACTTCCTTCATGAAAATATCAACAACATTTGTTGCCTTGTGAGTAGTTTTCAGTGGAATAAAATGGGCATCTTTCATAATATTTTCCACCACCACCATGATCAAATCATGCAACTTTCCTATTTTTGGAAATCCCATAATAAAATCCATTGTCACCACTTCCCACTTCCATTTAGGAATGGGTAAAGGTTGCAGCAACCCTCCTGGGTGCTTATGCTCAGCTTTAACTTTCTGGCATTCCATACATCAAGTGATGTATTCAGCAATCTCACTCTTCATACCAAGACAAAAGTAATGGCTCTTGAATGCTGCCATGGTTTTCTGATATCCTAGACATTTCAAGTCCTGGACATTTCGAACAAAAATTATGTTCTTGTACAACAGTATTCCATCTATTCCCAAATTATAATTATCCACCTTTTGTGGCATCTTACCCTGTTGTAGCATTGCTACCAATTCTCTGTATTGCAGAGCTACATTTGCAGCCTCCAGAATTTTTCTTTTAGTATCAGTATGATACATTCTAATGGTTGCATCATGTAGTCCATGCACCCTCCTGCTGAGTGCATCAACTACTTTATTCTCTTTCCCTTGATATGCTTTATATCAAAGTCAGATTCGCTTAGAAATTCTAACCATCTTCTTTGCCTAGAATTTAGATTTAGCTGATCAAATAAATATTTCATACCATTTTGGTTTGGTCATAGCTCAAACCTCTTTCCCATGAGGTAGTGTCTCCATTTCTTCAAGGGATGCACTATGGCTGCCAACTCCAAATCATGAGTGGCATAGTTTCTTTCATGCTCCTTCAACTTCCTTGTTTCATAACATATAAAAAACCCATTTTGAATGAGGACTCCACCAACTCCTTCATTACATGCATTTGTGCATACAATGAATTCTTCATTTGTGTCTGCAATCCTTAATATTGGAGCACTTGTCAATAATTGTTTCAAGTGTTGGAAACTCTTTTCTCAATCCAATGTCCACTGAAACTTCACCCCCTTTCTTTGCAAGGAAGTGATTGGGTGTGCAATCTTTGAGAATCCTTCAATAAATATTTTGTAGTAGCCTGCAAGACCCATGAATGATCTCACCTTTGTCACATTCTTCGGCGTTGACCATTCTCTAATGGCTTCTATATTCTCAGGATCCATTGCTATCCCATCCTTTGAAATGATATACCCCAGATAATGAATTTATTTCTGATAAAATGAGCACTTACTCAATTTGGAATACAAATGATGCTCCCTTAATACTTGCAACACCATCCTTAAATGATGTTCATGCTCTTCCTCTGACTTAGAATATATAGAAATTTCATCCAAAATGACAATGACAAACTTGTCCAAATATTCTCGGAAAAACACCATTCATTAAGGACATGAAAACATGTGGTGCATTTGACAACCCAAATGGAACCACTGTGAACTCATAATGACCATACCTTGTCCTGAAGGTGGTCTTGTTGATATCTTCTTATTCAATCCTTACCTGATGGTATCTTGATCTGAGATCTATCTTTGAAAATATATTTGCATCCTTCAATTGATCAAAGAGATCATCAATCATTGGCAGAGGATACTTTTTCTTAACAGTCACTTTATTCAACTGTCTAAAGTCAATGCACAATCTTAATGTTCCATATTTATTTTTCACAAAATATACCGGGGCACCCCAAGGTGACACACTTGGTCATATATACCCCTTCTTCAATAGTTATTCAAGCTGCATTTGTAACTCCTTCAACTCTGGTGTACTCATTCTGTAAGGAGTCTTTGACACTAGACCTGCTCCAGGCATTAGATTTATAGAGAAATCATTGTCTCTCTTTGGGGGCAGTCCTAGTATATCCTTCAACACATCTTCAAAATATTCCAGGACTACATAATCCTCCAAATTTTTCACCTTATCCTTAGGTATCTTCGCCAAATGAGCTACAATTATTTGACACCCTTTTCTATAACATTTTTTTAGCTGCAATGCTAAAATTTCTCTAATGGTTATTCCCCTAGGAATTCCCTGCACTTTCCTTAGTTTTCCTTCCTCATCCAAGCAAGTAAATGCTTTGTTATGGCAGTCTAGGAGAGTATGATTTTGGTCCAACCAATCTATCTCAATTAGACAGTCATAGGAACCTAAAGGCAAGATGTTAAAATCTTCCTTGGTGCTCAATCCATTCATGTTCAGGAGGCATGATTTAACCATCTCGTTAACTTTTCTTCCGTCTCCTGTAGCCAGCTGCACCAACCAGGATTTCCCATGTTGGCTTCTTGGCAATTGCAAACTTTCCACCATCTTAGGGTCTATATAACTATGACTATCTCTTTAATCAATTAAAATAGAAATGGTTTGGTTGTTGATCATACCTTCCATTTCAATCATGTGGGACTGATACTATGCTTGCTTGTTGTCCAGGGCTGCATAAATCCTTGGCACATATCTTCCCATGTCCTCCACTGTTTCATCTTGTTGTACATTGTGAACAACCCTACCTTTTTCACCTCTGTGAGGATAATCTATGAACCTATGATCTCCTTTACAACCCCAACATTGAATAGGTGGTTGTCTTGGCCTTTGACTCCCTGTGTCAATCATTCTGGGTTCTTTAGGCATTTTTTGTCATTGTGGATTATTTATGAAGAATGGTGGCTTAGCTCCCTTCTTTATCTAATCCATATTGAATTTCTTTTTGTCTTCCCAAGCCTTTTGGAAAGTTGCCCTTGCTTTCTGCTGATCATATAGGCATTTAACTCACCTTATGGTCTCTTCTAATGTCTTGGGATAATCATACTGTATTTTTTCACTGATGAACGATGGTAATCCACTCAAATACCTTTGAAATTTGTTTGTCTCATCCTTGATGAAAGAGACATACTTCAGCAGTTACAGAAACCTTATCTCATATTCATCTATGGAGTTACAGAAACCTTATCTCATATTCATCTATGGTCATACTTCCAAACTTGAGTTCAAAGAACTCTTTCATTTTCTTGTCATAGTATCTCTTAGTCAAGTATTTCTTCTCAAAATACTTCTTGAATTCCCTCCAAGTCACACTTTTCTCTTTAATGTGTTGCACCTACACAAGTTGAATCCACCACATGGAGGCTTTTCCCTTGAGTTGATAGATAGAAATTCTACCTTATGAATGAGAAGAATAATTATGCAATTGAAAATACTTTATCATGCCTAGTAACCATGTTTCTGCATCTTCGTCCTTCTTGTGCTCACCATCAAATGTAGGAGGTTTGATTTTTTTCATTTCTTCTCGTAGTTCATCCACTCCAGACCTCTTATCCTTTTGACGGGGGATGGAATTGAGTTGTTTCCTATTCTCTTATTGGAATACCTTGATGAGTGATGGTGGTGTCTGCTAACACTTCTTGCTTTTATTTCCTCATCCGAAGGCTTGTGACTTCCATATTTTCTTAAGCTACTCTCCTTAACCAATTTATTTTCTATTTTGTTCAAGCCCTCAAATAACTTCATGTTGAAGTCATCCTACTATTCTTTGGCTCTCATAAGCCTTCCATTATCAACTTTATGGCTTTTCACATCCTTCTGCAAATTTTTAATGGTCTCTACCATATTCATGTTTTCATTCCTTTCTTCTCCATGTCCATTGGAGTTTGTTCCTTCAATGCCCAAATGGACATCCACCCCTCTGCTCTCATCTTGATGACTGTAATTCCCTTGTGCTTCTTCCATTCCTATGGACTCTGCATTGATCTAATCTAATCTAGTTGTTGTAAATTATGAAAAACATGAAGCCATCGAAACTTATCATGCTAACAATTCAACAATTCATGAAAAATATGAACCATTTTGGTTCAATATATACATCAAAATTATCTCTCCTGATTTCCTGGTGCTATCACCATGATAATTCTATATAAGACCCAAGTATTGAAAACATAGACACATGGCTCCTTCAGAGATACATCTGGGCTAAATGCAGTTTGACGAAACCACTCTCGCCAAGATGCAGTATCACGTGTTTCAATATGTCAAATCTACCACTCGTGGAACGGGCAACGGCTAGTCGAATCACCCTGTTTTACGTCAGTTGAACTCTGCCATGTAATGAAATCAAAAGATAATCATTTTAAATGGATTATCCGAGCATGGAAACCCAACGCTCTTGTACGTAGTCTGTCTGCGCTTCATAATTGGAATTCTATAACTACCAATCCTTAAGTATGAAGGTATCATCTTATTCATAAACATAGTAATCTCCCAATTGCTTGAATTTATTCTCTCTGTAAAAGCATTTCGGTATCCACAAACTGAGATACATGGACAAGCCTAAATCTAGTGAGACTGGTTATTTGGGAAACATGCTAGACTTTCCTGTGAATAAGGAGGAAAGGGTACTTGCACACATTCTAGGGACTAAATTACACATAGAGTCGTCTATAGACTCATAGTTGGAAGTCAGGTTGAATCCCACTATGAAGGATTTAGTCATCAACAGGCCAGCTTCTAAGAAGAAAAGGAGCAAGCGACAAAAGAAGTAGGAATCTACAGCTAAAACGGTCAAAAGTGTTAGAGAGAATCAACCGATCTCGTTATATTCTTTAAAGGAGGAGATCGATAAGCTGAAATGAGTCTTCAAATAAAATTAAGTATGTTTCAGCGAATTTTGAACAACTGGTAGCAGAGGTAAGGAGAACCAGATATAATAGGCATGTTCTTAAACAACCCTTTTACAACATGATAATTGTTATCATTCCCTTTTGTACTTTTGGGATTAATACGATTATATAAACACAGAAGTAGATTTTGGACTATTTATCACAAAATTTTAACTGGTTTTGTTATGAGTCTTGTTTTCTTTCATAGTATGCTTTTCTTGTAAGCTTATATTTCACTTCCATCTGTCTGAATCGGAGGAATATAAAACTCGGAATTCTTTTTAATTAATGCTCCAATGTGGTTGTGTGTTTCTTTTTCCTCTAATATTATGCAAATTAAACTTAGACTCATCGCCTTCCAAACAAATTTGCACACACTAAACTTCAACCTGTACATCCATATTTATCATGCATAGCAACATCACAAGGTAAAACGTGTTTCCATGCACCTATATCCACTATGCATTTATTCTTCGTCGCGCTGACAACTTGTGTGCACTACTTCTGCATTGTGCGCCAATATCCACTGCGCACAGTTTTGGTATCACACACTGATACTCCACATGCATTTCTCCCTATGCTGCACCATGTCAAAGTTAAATATGCTCCATCGCGCACAATAATCTGTGCGCACCATTGAATACACTGTCGCGAGACAAATTATACTCATACTATGCGCGTACCAACAAAACTCTTCTATGTTATGCAATACTTCTACACCCCATGTGCACATTACTATGTACATGCTCACCATGCAAGGCTAAATTCAGCGTGTGCATCCGTACACAATATTCTTCTGCGCGGAACCACAATTTATCGTTCACACTTGCACACCAACATTTTCCATGCGGTGCCAAAATTTACCGTGCACGTCTACACGCCAACATTTTCCATGGACACTCTGTAACTTGCAATTTGGTCACTTTGAAATTAATCTCCTGTGAATATTCGCTTCAATTGAACATTTCCGACCCATCCAGGCTCAATGTTGAAACTGAAGCTCTGATACCAATTTGTAACGTCCCCCAGCCACCCACAGGTTGGGAAATGCCACTCCAGAGAAATCTCTCATGCTCTGATACCAGTTGGTAACATCCCCATCCTTAAACAGGCTGAGACATGCTACTCGAGGGAACAATTTTGTTCTCTTACTGCGGAACATACTGTAACATACCCAATATTCAACTAAGTTATGCCACATAAATTTTCTCTTCAAAATGCATGCAACTTAAACATATACATACAACACTCTTGTGGAAGCTTTACATATAAACGTAAACAAACAATTACATTATGTAATATACGATTTCATACTGAAATAACAATAAACACATATATGCAGCATATACAAGGAAATACCCATAAACATATAGACAGTTATAATCACATATATGATAAACCATAACATAAGAACATAAATAACAATGCAACATATAATTTTATCATACGATTGGTACTTATCTTGGAAATATTGTCACCAACTGTGTACACACTATCCACAAACCTCCCAGCCTTAGACTACATTGTTCATCACTCTCAACAACGAGTCACCCCCGAGCTGGGACTGAACTCCACCTGGGTAAAGGGGTTCCTAACCAGGATAAGGTTCATAGACAATAGGAAAGACTCTGTCTCGGGTGCTCACTCAACTAATAGCCTACAACCTCTCATTCCCCACATGCCTGTCCCACCCAAGGAAGTGTTGATGTTTGGACAACATCGGGAAGACATTCTCTAAAGATAATAATTAATAAGTAAATGATAATAATAAATAGTTATTGATTATTCAAGGGATGCATCCTTTCATGGATGGTCACCTTATGTTCCCTATATATGGAACACTTATTATTGTGATAACACATTGAATATCGATCTTATCTCATTTGATCCCAACCTGTACTACAAGACTGTTAATGGTGAGGCCCTGATTCTGGTCCTCTATGTTGATGATTTATTCCTCATCGGTATAGAGAGCCTTATTATTAAATGCAAGTATGTGTTGGCCTCTGAGTTCGAGATGAAGGACCTTGGAATGATGCACTACTTCTTGGGACTAGAGGTGTGGCAGAGAACTGATGAGATCTTCCTGAGTAAGGGAAAGTACATAGTTGATATATTCAAGAAGTTTGAGATACGAACTTCGGTGGCTTTGAGAACAATAGAAGAAGAGTACATTGCATTAATTATGATAGTTTGTGAAACAATGTGGCTTCACAAGATCTGTGCTGATTTATTCGAACATGTGCTAGATTCCACCATTATTCATTATGGTAACTAAAGTTGTGTGAAGATCTCTGATAGTCTAGTGTTTCATGGCAACTCGAACCACCTTGAGATCAAGTACCATTTCATCCGAAACATAGTACAGAG
This sequence comes from Picea engelmannii, assembly GCA_009831015.1. Lineage (NCBI taxonomy): Eukaryota > Viridiplantae > Streptophyta > Pinopsida > Pinales > Pinaceae > Picea > Picea engelmannii. The sequence goes on along the minus strand of ML814042.1, from coordinate 119,700 downwards.
GAAGGAATTATTGGTGAAGTACCTTCCTACAGATGAGCAGGTTGTTTATGTTCTTACCAAACTAGGATGAATTTTAAGTACTTCTGTGATAGACTTGGCGTGGGAGAGATTGCCTTCCTCGTTGAGAGGGAGTGTTGATGTTTATAGCTTCCTAAGACATTCTCCAGATCGTACTCCTCTGTGAATGAGTTGATTTGATCTATGATGACACTTATTCGAGAAGGGATAAGTGGGGCACTTATTCGAGAAGGGATAAGTGTGGTTGGGCTTATAACCCAATGTCCCATGTGGATAGCACATGAGGACATGTCAAGGGAATTGACCCTTGACATCATACACTATGGGAGTTGACCCTAGTGTTTCTAGAGGGTGTAGCCTCTATAATTCCACATGGAGTGCCATGTGTGAAAAACTTTCTCCAAATTGTATTCCTCTGTGAATTGAGTTGATTTGATCTGTGAGGACACTTATCCGAGAAGGGATAAGTGGAATACTTATTCAACAAGGAATAAGTGCAGTTGGGCTTATAACCCAACGTCCCATCTGGAGAGCACATGAGGACATGTTAAGGGAGTTCACCCTTGATGTCATACACTATGAGAGTTGACCCTAGTGTTTCTAGAGAGTGTAGCCTCTAGAAGTCCACATGGAGTGCCATGTGTGACAAACTTTCTCCAGATCGTACTCCTCTGTGAATTGAATTGAATTGATCTGTGAGGACAATTATCTGAGAAGGGATAAGTGGAACACTTATTTGAAAAGGAATAAGTACATTTGGGCTTATAGCCCATCATCCCATGTTCAGAGAACATGAGGACATGTCAAGGAATTTGAACCTTGATGTCTCACACTATGGGGAATTGAACCTAAATGTTCCTAGAGGGAGTAGCCTCTAGAAGTCCACATGGGAGTGCCATGTGTGACAAATATTTTGCTACTATGGTGGTTTTGTACCACTAGTGGAGACTGTGTGTCTCTGGAAAGTAGTTGTGTACTACTATGGAAAGATACATCCCTAGCTAAGAGGGAGTGTTGATGTTTCAGCATCAGGAAAAAATTCTCCTGCATTGAGTTGCAGACTAAGGGAGATACGATACATTTATCACAAAGGTGCACTTGTGATAAATGGTCCCATACGTAGTCCTTCCTTGATCATGACAAGGAATAATATGGACTAGAGGTGCTTGAAGCACTTTCTACGTGTCATTTAGCATCAAGTCAACATTCACTCATAGGTGTGTGCCTGTGGTGAAATATCCTAGTGTGTTCTTTTTCCTAGTCATGTGACTTGACAAGGATTGATAAAGACACAAGATTCTATATGATGTTACATGCGGACCCAAAGTGAGCCTAATCTTAGAGAGAGATGTCTCCCAAGACTGTCAGACAAGTGTCATGACTCTAGGGTGAAGTTTGTATACTTCAAAGACAAGAGTGGCATGTTGCAGAATGTCTCCCTTGTTGAGAGGGAGTCTTGATGTCTAGACAACATCGGTGTTATCACTGAAATTTCATCCGCACATGACAACAAGAACTCAGCATCGCCAAACAGTAATGAAGTCATTCATGGCACTGAATTAATTTCACAGCATTCCAAAAGGTCAAAAACTATACAAAGTAGTAAAAAATTGAAGAGCGCTTTACAGAAGTTGGCTGCGCACGCACATGCGTGGAACAGGAACGTACCATGCGCGCATACGCGCACGATGCGCGGTTGTTGCGCACAAACCCGTACACCTGCTAAACGACGCATTTATTGAATTGGTTGGCCTCCCAACCACTTATGGATCAGCTCCCAAGCCGATTTGACCCTCAAATCTGAGCTAAATCCGAATGGTGGGCTGGTCAAAGACCTAATAATGCCATAAATGGCCTCTTTTCACACTACAAAAGAGCTACATAATAACCCAATGCAATGCTATAAAAATCCATGAAGAAACCTCATTTTCTCAAGAAATTTCATGCAATGTTATGCTGCCTATATTGTTTTAAGGACTCCATCCTTGACAAGATCACTTTGGCACCATTTCATTGAGAAATCCACCTCTCCATTGAGTGGATTTTCAAAGGAGTTCTTTCACCACCGTTTTCATTTTTCTTGTTGCAAGGAGAGCAAGTTTGTGAGGGTCCAAGAGCCTTCCTTTGGAGGAAGAGGGCCCAGGGGACTCATAGTCCCCTTTCTTCATTGTGCTTTGATTTCATCAATAGATCAGCCTAAAAACATTGGTGATATTGGTATTTTTGTGTTTGTTATCTCTATATCCATATGCTTATGATTTTAGCTTGTATTAGTTTAATTCTTGCTTATAGTTTTGTTTTTCTTTCTCTAACTCTTTTCTCTACAGCTGTCATGCTCAGCAAGATCCAACTGGGCATGTAAGCACCTCTTATTTTCTCACCAAGGTGACAAAAAGGGTGAAAACAGATTGGCGACCATACTGGGGAAAGGTATCAAATTCCTAACTCATTTGGGTTTATTTTGCTCTTCTTTTAGTTTATTTAACTTGCAGGTGCACAAACTGACCTAGGCCGACCTGCCAACCATCCAATTCAAGGGAGAATTGAGAGAAATCCATCCGGATTTTTGTTCTTGGTCGTTTGTCACAGGTGCATGGGTATTCCACCCCACAAATGTGCAATCGTGCGCGCATGTGCTTAAACAACAAATTTTCTCTGCGCGCATGCACTTTCTGTCTCAACTCTGCTCGCGCGCCTGAGCTCTGTGCGCCTTTGTCTGCACTAGGGGCCGTGCATTTGAGTAAAATTTCACATTGTAAGTTGTTGGGATGTGGGGAAGGTCTTTGGCCTTCTTAAAAATGATGTTAATCATGCTCTAAACACTGCACCATACTTAGTCCCCTCATCATATAAAGGGGTTAGTCTAACACACATAGGCACTTAGGAGGATAAAAATCAATTTTTCTTCTTTTTCTTTTTGCCACATGGATGGCTTGTTTTGACTAATAATCTAAATTGGACATCAATTTTAATCACATCTAAACTTACATTGGGACTAGGAATTGAAGTAACAATCGTTGAGTATGCTCTTCTCTCGCGCCTCCAAGCGATCTTGAGAATCAGAAAAAGATTGTAAAACAATTTCGTCTCCCTTAACAAAAGTTTAAAACTTTTAGGGGAGGACAACGACCCTTCTTGGGACCCCTCTTAGTTTTATTTTTCAAACATATCTTAAATTTGGAATGGGCCCATACATGCCCACATGCTACAAAGATAGGAGAGTGTTTGGAATTGTGCTTTCTTAGATCAAAAAACTAGGAGAGTTTAAAGGTTTGTAACGGGCCCATACATGCCCACATGTTCAATCTAGGATAGTTTCAAGCTTTTTTAGATTACATCACCATAGGGAGTTAAATCATAGTAACGGACCCATATGTCCACATGCTATCTTCCTAGGGATTTTGAATTATGCAAGGTTGTACCAAAGACATCTAGCTAATTAGGTAATCAAACTCTTGTAAGGACTAAGCGAAGTCCACATGTAGCAAGGTGACATCTAATTAACTAAAAATTGGCACACTTTCACTCACACACAAAAGTCACTTCTCACTCACATAGCTTCCTCTCGAAACGTGGAGGTCCAAGTAAGTTTCCTCCAAAGGGATTCCAAAAAAACCCCATCTTTTCTTGACATGACTATCCACTCCCATTTTTAATCAAACGAGGTTGGTTTTCACCCCCAGCCTCACGAAACTTCACCTAAAATCTTTCTAAAAACTCACTAAGTTTTCCTCCACAGGAGGTGCCAAAAGAAATTTTTTAGTCTAGGTAGGATTCCGGGGATAGGCATCCAAAAAACTCCTCGTTCTCTGGTTCTCACATTGATAAAACATAGAGGTTGTCAAATAGGGAACTTAAAATCCTCCAAGTCAAGTGTTCCAATCACCATAAGGCAGGGAGATACCCGTGAAGGGTTGAAGGCCGAGGTCCGGTTGTTCTGTGCGTCCCCCCTTGAGGCACCCACCTCTTGGACGGGATCCAGCCTGTGACCCATTTCTTAGGCCAAAAATCTAAATGTCACACTTTGACTGAGGTACCTAGTGACCAACTTTAGGACATCTACCCAGGTGGCAATTGTGGGTTGCAATTGCACCTTGTTTGGATTTTGTGTGGCTATTGGGAAATATCGCCAGTTCTTTCGGGATATGCCCCCTTTACCCCTCATTATAACCAATTATTTCATCCTTCACTAGTTTCTCTTCTGGTGACTTCAGACCCCACTGTTGAGTACTATTGGAAGGTCCAGTGCTATTTTGAGAGGAAAGACGTTACGTCTTCTAGGACACGAGCATTTTCTTTCTTTTGATTCCCCCATGCGGACAAAACCCACTTACCCATATATATGCTTCTTTATCATTTTATGTATGATGCACATATGATTACAGTTTGATTTGGATATATATATTGTGTAAACATTCAACGCAAAGGCTTTTCATTCCTATATTTATCTCACCACTTGTTGCACATATTCACACAGCTAGTCTGACATCATAGGGGAACCACAGAACCCCCGTCGTTCACGACGCTTTCTCAACCTCCCTCCTATCTTAGGGGGAGTATTTGGTCATACCTGCTCATCGGTACCTCCTTCACACACTCCTGTGAGTGCTACTATCTTAGGATCAGCTTTTCTCGGTTCTACATTACTTCGGTCAATTCCCCAAGGTCATCTGTTTACTCGCTCTCCTTTGCACGGAAGCGAGGGACCCTCTTCCTCTCAAGGAGGGAGCACCAACCCACCTAGTCCCCATCAAGGGTCAGGTTCACAACACACTATGGCTGGAGCTAACCCTCCCACCCCACTACAGATGCCATATTTGGCCTCTCTCAACATACCGGATCTCACCAAACTCACCAATGATCCTATATTGCATGACGCCACATGGCCTGCAATGCCAACCAAACTTCCTTCAGAAATACCAAAGTTTGAAGGGAAGGCAGGGGATGACCCCGCCAACCATGTCATGACCTTTCATTTATGGTGTTCTTCCAATAGCATTATGGATGATTCCATCAGACTGTGATTATTTCAACGCACACTCACTGGCCCATCAGCCAAATGGTATGTCGAAGAAAAATCGGGGTCCCATGGGACCTTTGAGTCATTGGCCAAAGCATTCTTGACCTTCTTCCAATTACCCATCCACCATGACAATGGTGTAGAACTACTGTCTAACTTCAAACAAACCTCAGCCACACACATCGTTGACCACGTTCATGAGTGGCGTAGGCGACGTAGTTTGTGTAAAGCAGAAACCACCTAGCAACAATGCCTCGAATGGTTTCTTAGATCACTTGTCTCTCTCCTTGGTAAGGATGTAGCTTCTACCTTCCCTCAATCCTAAGAGGAAGCCATCAGTAAGGCCCAACAGTATGACCTCATCTATGTACAGTCAGGGTACTTATAAATAATACTTCCTGATCTTCCAAAACCTGTGCCATTTGGCCAAGACAATCCTGGGATGTCTCACTCAGTAGACGGACTAATAGGTGCCACCACACACCATGTTCCACAACCCCAACCACCACCGATGTATGGAACACCTCAATACCCACCGGCATATGGGGGCACTTCTTACTACCCCCCACCCCTTTATCAACAACCATACCCTGTTGCTATACCTCCACCCATCAGTGGACCACCACCGGCACCCCCCATACATCCACCTATCCCCACAAACAATGGTACTCCCTCAACATCAACTTATAGTACTAGTGAAAGAACTACGCCTTCTTATGTGCCTTATGGATCGGTACCACCACAAAATCCATACTTCCCATTTCCTGGTCCTCCACAACCCATGGCTCCCCCACATCCGCATGCAAGGGTAAATTTTGTTCAACCTTTTAATGCTCAACAATACCAAAATTTCGAACAGTTGAATACAGCAAACCCAACTCATCCATCGAACAATGCCAAGAAGAAAGGATGGAACAGGAATAACAACAACCTAGGTCAAGGTGGGAATCAACCCCCACAACACCAACCCACTGGGGGCAACCAGAACCAAGGGCACCAAAACGCCCAAGGGGGCAATAACAACAAATGCCAAGGGTGAAATAATGTTAAAACCATCTTCCCTTGCACTCTTTGTGGTGAGTTCGTTCATTACACTCACCATTGCCCCCAGATCATTGATTTCAAATGTTTGAAAGACTCTGGTAGTCTTCCCAATTCTCCTGCACAAACTGCCCCTCAACAGGCACCACAACAATATGTGCAACAACCCCCTCTCGCTGTGCTGCAAAATCCTATTCCACATCAAGGTGTGATAAACACCCAACAGGACACACAGTATATCCCACCTCAGGTGGGACAATACCACAACCCCAACAATCCAGCAGAGCGTACAATTCTCCTCACGAGTGAGGAAGAAATTCTGCTGCAAACGCGTAATCGTCAGTATCATACACCCACTGAGTCTACTCCCATCTCTCCAGAGAAAAACCCTACACCGACAGGACCCCCGTTGGTGATCCCTCGCCCTTCCGCCGAACCACCACTATGCATCCCACGCATCCCCTTGCCTAGGAATGTCCACAACCCCTAGGCTAGGGCAGCTCATAACTATAGCTTGGTAGATGACTTAGCACAATCCCCGGCTGCCGTGTCAGTCTTGGAAGTCCTCCAAACTTGTCCTACACAGCGAAAATCACTTCTTTCCACCTTGGGGGCAGTTGATCCTGCAGATACTCGACTCATCACCTTTGATCTTGATAACGGAGAACCTCATCTTCCCGCCTTAATCGCTTTTCAAATACCAGTGAAAATACAGAACATCATAGTTCATCGGTGTAACATCGATGAAGGTGCCTCTACATGCATCATGTCCAAAATAGTATGGCAGAAACTTGGTTCCCCGGAACTCATACCCTCTGCCATCATGTTACAAGCTTATGACGGACGACCATCCTCTCCTAAAGGGCTCTTCCAAAATGTCCCCATTGAACTCGGGGGAAAGACTATTCTCATTGATATCAAAGTTATCGACGCCCCGCTCGATTATAAGATACTGTTCGGTCGTAGCTACATGTACGCTATGAAGGCAGTGGCATCTTTCGTCTTTCAGACCATGATGTTTCCCCACAATGGGAAGATCATGACCATCAACCAAGTCTCACATTATGAGCCAAACCCATCTGCCAACCTCGATAACATTCTTCCTCTCATCCACAACAACCAAGATGCCTATCCACTCGTAGAGATGGGTCCCAGGATTTTCAAAGATCCATCCTTGTTAGGGACGTACCATGGAGCACCACCACTCCTTCATCCTGCTAATCAAGTATGCGCCATCTCATCTAATGGAACTCACACGGAGGATGCTCTTCCTCCTCAGGAGGCTTCAGTCATTCCTGACGTCTCAATAGTCACAGAACCCCTCCCACCGGAGCCTCCTGCACACTCATCGACCTCAATAGTCAACGAATCCACATCCCCTCAAGGGAATAATCCCTTTTGGGAGACACTCCCCCAACCCCTCACCCAAATTCCCTTCTTTTACCCTCCCCCAGGTATAGAAGCTTTTTAGGTATCCGCCACACTCACACTACCCAATATGGTGTTAGAAATCCTATTTTGGTACTTACACCCACCAGATATGGTCCCTTGACCATCCCTTCCCCCACAGGAAGGAATCCCCATGACGATTCATGTCCTTACCCCCACTACCCCCATACTCACTAAAACCCCTGCTACAGCTGGGGGTAGGAGGAAGAAGAAGGAACCTACCGCTCCACTTACTCCATGCATCCCACCACCTTACACACTATGTGAAAAAGAGGGCCACCAAACCAACAACTGTCCATCACTACCTAAATTACGGAATTTGATCCCCCCCAATCAAACTCCCACAACACCCGTCACTACTGCTAGTCCCACTACTACCACTAACCCTTCCAGTAGTAAAGGTTTGAGGACCAAATATTCTTGTGCTATATCTTCAAAGTATGGCCATTACACCCATCATTTCCCAGCACCGCCACACTTTCGACAGACTTTGGCCGTTGTACGCCAGAACTTCCAGAACAACCCACGCCCTGCTACGTCCTCGTCAAATATCACTGATATTTGCTATGTCACCACTTCAGTCAATGAACGTATGAGATGCCCTTGCTCTCTCTGTGATTCATCAGCTCTTTTTACATACCAGTGTCCTATGATCCTTGCATACAGGCAACGTTAATTGGCCCTGCATCACCGACCCACAGAGGCGATAATTGACACTACTTCGTCACTCGAGGATTTTCATGTCATTTCTCCTGAACCCGAGGCACTCCCAATGCCTCCATGGTTCTTAAATGATGTCTCTGAGGATGTACCCCACAACCCCCCCAACTCTCCTTCTCATTCCCCTACAGACACTCTCCACCCAACCACCACGGGTACCCCTCAGTACTTCAATATATGGTTTATGTCAAGTGAACCCTCACCATCTTTTGGCATCGCTCCCTCTGCTTCTCCATCAGGGGTCAACCACACTGTCACCGAGATCACTCCTCATGACCCCTTGTATTCCCAACGTTTCCAATGAGACGAGGAAATACTCGCAGAGCTAAACCGCCCAGACTCTCCCTGGGACGCACTACATCACCGTGCCCTCTTCTTTCCATAGGAAGCCCTCATGCCTCCTAACCAAAACCCCATTTATGCGATCGAAACCAAAGATTTTATCCCATCCGGGCCTATCAATTGGTTCAACAATCCTATTCCTACCCCTGATGCGTTTGAAGAAGGTAATATGGCCAACGTTTCCCCCACCATCAAAATCGACATTTCCATTAAAAATGGCATGGTCGAAGAAATTACCATTGGAGCTGCTTGCACTCCTCAGGAAATCGCCGCATATAAAGCCCTCTTCCAGGAATATAGGGATATTTTTGCCTGGTCATACACAGAAATGCCTGGCCTCGATCCCTCTATTATCGAACATCGCATCGACACCTGGCCCGACATCACACCAATTCGCCAGAAACAGCGACCGCTACACCCATCCAAAGCCGCGGCTATCAAAGCCGAAATCGACAAATTACGTACGGTCGGGTTTATTTACCCCATCGCTTACACTTCATGGGTTTCCAACCCTATACCCGTCGACAAAAAACAGGGCACTATCTGCGTTTGCACCGACTTTCGCGATCTCAATAACACATGTCCCAAAGACAACTTTCCAACGCCTTTCATCGATCAAATCATCGACGACTGCGCCGGCCACGAGGCTCTCTCCTTTATGGACGGATTCTCTGGCTATAACCAAATTCAAATCCACCCAGCCGATCAGTATAAAACAACATTCACTACCCCATGGGGTACCTTTGCATATCGTGTCATGCCTTTCGGCTTAAAGAATACCAGCGCAACTTTCCAGTGGGCGATGACATACATCTTCCACGATATGGCTAAAATCATCCTTGCCTACTTGGACGACCTCACAGCTCGATCCAAGAAACGCACCCAGCATCTCGATGATTTACGAATCATCTTTCAACGGTGTCGGGAGTACAACATCCACTTGAACCCTCTGAAGTGTGTGTTTTGTGTCACCGCAGGGCACCTCCTCGGCTTTATTGTTTCCCAAAACGGTATTACCATGGACCCCCTCAAAGTTCAAGCTATCACCGAAATTCCACCCCCCCAGAATTTACGGCAACTTCAGAGTCTACAGGGCAAAGCTAACTTTCCTAGACGCTTTGTTCCTGATTATGCCATACGCGCACACAGTTTCCTACACTTACTATGTCACGACATCCCTTTTCACTGGGATGACCATGCCCAGGATTCATTTGACAATCTTAAAGCAGCGCTTTCAAATGCACCTTTAATTAGTGCACCTGACTATAATCGCGACTACATCCTCTACGTATCAGCCTCAGCTATATCAGTAGCCGGCATCCTCGTCCAGCTCGGAGATGACAATCGTGAACACGTCATTTACTACGTTAGTAAGAACCTCTCAGGACCACCCTTGAAGTATAAACATGAAGAGAAGATTGCTCTTGCAGTTGTCCTTATAGTCCAGAAACTGCGCCATTACATTCTGCTTCGCACCACAAAGGTCGTCGCAGATTCCAACCCTATGCAGTACTTTCTCAGCCATCGACAAGTTAACGGAAAATTCACTCGATGGATCATTATCCTTCAGGAGTACGACCTCTAGTTCTCAACCCCTAAGAGTAAGAAGGCCCTCATTCTCGCTGAACTTGTCACGACCCTCCCCTCTGACACCACCAGTACCCCCATCAACACCGACTTTCCTGACGAACATCTCTTTTCCATCACTTCGGATGATCCTTGGTATGGTGACCTTCTCGTCTACCTACGAACTCAAAAGTTCGGTAACCACCTTTCACGCGGTAATCGTCGATGTATTCGCCATCAGGCCCCCCGCTATCTCCTCATCAGAGACATCCTCTACCGGCAGGGTGTAGACACCATTCTTGGTCGATGCCTGACTATTGACGAGGCCAACAGAGTCTTAAATGACTGCCACAGTGGTGCATGTGGGGGCCATCTTTCGGGTATATCCACGGCTCAAAAGATTATACGAGCCGGTTACTTTTGGCCTACCTTGTTTCATGATTGCATTCATGCCGTGAAACGATGTGAGCAATGTCAGCTCTATGCCAACAAAGCCCAGGCTCCCCCCGCTCTTCTCCACCCTGTCATTACAGCTAGCCCTTTTTGAAAATGGGGCATCGACTTTATGACTTGTAATCCACCCTCCATCAATGGTCACAAATACATCGTTGTCTTCGTTGACTACTTCACCAAATGGGCCGAAGCTATGCCCACTTTCAACAACACCGCTGACACTGCAGCGCATTTTTTCTTTAATCACGTCATATCCCATTTTGGAGTACCACTCCAACTCATTTCCGACCATGGGAAACACTTTCATAATGAGATCTTTGTCGAACTCTCATCTCGATTAGGCTTCTCTCATGAGTTTGCCTCACCATATTACCCCCAGTCAAACAGATAGGTTGAGGCAGTAAACAAAGTCCTCAAGACCATGTTACAGCGCATGGTTAATAAACATAAAACCAATTGGCATCATATGTTATTTTCCGCGCTATGGGCTTATCGAACGGCAGTGAAAACCGCTACTGGTTTCACACCATTTCATTTAGTCCATGGGGTAGAGGCAACTCTTCCCATCGAGTGTGAAATTCCCACCTTACGCACCGCAATTGAGCTATTACCTGACACTGCTCCAATGGAGCAACGCTTGCTAAACTTGGAGTCGCTGGATGAAGATCATTGATCTTCCTTACAGAACAACGAGGCAGCTAAAAAATGATCCAAGGCTACCTTTGATCGCCATGTCAACCTTCGATCATTCCGCAAAGGCAACCTTGTCCTGGCTTATGATATCGCTCATGATACCTTTGGCCATGGAAAATTCGAATCACTTTGGCATGGCCCTTACATCATTCAACATTGCCTCACCAAAGGCGCATACATCTTGGCCTCCCCCGAAGGCCTCTCTCTCAAGGAACCCGTCAATGGGTTATATCTCAAGAAATTTTATGCTTATAAAGTAGTCATTCTACTTTAGGTTATTTCTTTTCTAGTGTTTTTAATCGTTTTCTCCTCCCCTCTCGTTTAAACTATCCTTTGTGCTATTGAAAAATGCTTCCTCCACTAGCCTACCACATTGGTTACGCCGACGGCGCTAGCCGTTGGACACAAAATCTCTCTTCGACTGCTTGGGCTCTCTACACCCCCTCACATGAGATGCTACATTCAAGCGGCATATGTTTGGGGCCAGCAACCAACAACCAAGCCGAATACACTTCTATCATTGACCTCCTGGCCGACGCCCAGCATCATCATATTTGTCACCTTAGTGTCTTCCTCGACTCTCAACTAGTCATTCTCCAGCTCAACAATGTATACCATGTACGTGATATGTGCCTCTTTCGCAAATACCTGCAAGTTAGACTGTTATCTCGACATTTTGATTCCATTACATTTACACATATTCCAAGACAATTGAATCAAACAACAGATCAAATAGCTAACATGGTGTTATATTGGCATATATCACATCCAACTACACATACATAAACAACTCACAAACTCCTGTCACAGCATATAGATAGAATAGACATCATCAAAATCATCAACAAAAAAACACATGTAGACAACATAAGGATCTCAAAATATGTATACTCATATATATATATATAGAAAGGCCCATCAGGCCATCTGAATGTTTACATACAAAAATACATGTATCCGCAGACCAACACAGCACCTCGATACAAAAAATCATCTCACCAGCCTATTTACAAAAAAAACATATACATCATGGTGCCTCTATCGCACCACCACCTACTCCTCCCTCAGGAGGAGGTGGTGGCCCACTACCTGCTCCAGGAGGTGGTGGACCACCCACAGGACCCTCCTACCCCGGCAGCAGGCCTCCACTCGTCATCGCCGCAAGCACTGCTGCTCGCCGCACTATGGCCCGCCATGGTGGCGGCACCCCCACACACTGCTCCAGGAAGCCCTCATCCTAGATGTGAGTCCACATGCCCTCAGGCACATCCTGCAACACCGTCTCCAACCGACGGCGTATGTCATCATAATCCACTACGGCCACCGCCGGAGGAGCGTGTGATGGCCCTGCACCAGGGTCATCGAACCAGCGCCTCCTCACTTCCCTCTCAGGCTCAACAGGTCACCCCGCGGCATCCTCCCGCCAACGTCTCTCTCCCTGGGGTCGTCTCTCCGGCTCATGACGAGCCGACACTCTCTGCATCTCCACCTCGCTCTCGCGAGGTGCCACATCTACACATGAACAAAACAACAACCAACAAATAGTATCAGCATCTATATCATATACATATGGACTGATATCTCAAAAGACAACATAAATCAAAAACATACCTCAATGGTCAAAAACCTCCCCTGGAGGCAGCACCATGTCCGGGTCACCCCGGAAATCAACCCCAGCATAGGGGTACCGAAGTACTACCTGCGGCATCTGCCACCATATCTGTGCCTCCTCTGCCGAAAAGAAGTGGCCACCTTCGCCACTGCTGTGACGAAGCAAAACTGTCGACCACCGCCTCAATCGCGGCTCACACGCCGCCGGTACCTCCAGTAAAACCCTCGGGCGCAACATCGACACCCTCTCTAAAAACCATGCCACCAGGATAGACCCAAATGCAAACTCTCTGGCACCTGTGGACCGACAACGGTCCAACTGCGCTATCATCCGTGCATGTAGCGTTATCCCCCACGCGAACTGCTCACCGGCCACCACCCTCTCCAGCACCAATAGCTGGCCACCACTAATCCGCTGGGTCGCAAGTGACCCATATATACGCACAATCATTGTAGCTATATAGCGATGTGCTAGGGAGTCTATAGCACTGATGCTCACCATAGTCCCAGACATAAAGTCCCGACCCGAGCAATATCGTTGGCCAATAGTAGCAAGGGTTGTATCCCTAGGCAGCACAGGCTCTGCCAGTAGGGGCGTTCCCCGAAAGGGGAGCCCAGTCAGAAAATATACATCCTCCACCGTAGTGAAGGGGATCTGCTCTCCTCGCACGAGGAAGAAGTGCAGCTCCGGACTCCACATCTGGAGCAGGAACTGTAGTAAATACTCCTGTGCCCGTACCAACGGGCACTCAAAGAACTTTAGCAACCCACAGGTTGCCAAAGTCGCACGTACTTCGGGCCCCTCAATGGCCACAGCATCTCGCAACTGGGCCCAGTCTCGCTCTCGCCACCACACTGGCATCGTCATTGCTAGCCACCTGCAAACAACACAGAGTCCTATATCATCTCATGTAACCATCAACAGCATCAACAAGACTCATTTTTTACCCTTCAACCTTGCCTCCTAGGCACGGTTTTTGTTCCCACAGGCGCGCACACATGCGTGCCTGTTCAGCACACAGGCGCGCATATATGCGCGCATGTACACTGAATAGGTGCACCTCAATGCGCGCCTGTTTGCTTCACAGGCGTGCTCTTAAGCACGCCTATTTACCATATAGATGCGCACCGGTGCGCACCTATCAAACCTACAGGCGCGCACTGATGCGCGCCTGTTCACCACACAGGCGTGCCCTTCGGGCGCACCTTAAATTCCCCCTACCGTGCACCCATGCGCATCTATTCGGTGTACAGGCGTGCACGTATGCACGCCTTTCACCGAATCGCCCGTGCATGTGGGCCCACACCCCATAAAAAAAACCCTAAATACCCCTGTACGACCCTGCGTACAAACCCTGCCCAAAAATTGAAAACCTATTTCTATGCAGGATGATCAGACCACTAACCTGATACTCGCAGAACGTCGATTGGATGCCTCATCCTCCCCGAATCTCCAAATATCCTCTGAAAACTGCCCGTCCAGTCACTATTGCAGCAGGTACAAATGAGGTGGCAATGTGGGCCCTACAGCTATATATAGGCCTTCTGCCAAACTTCCACTCACCATTCCAGGAGCCCAAGGTGTCCATTTTCCAAACCGTCTTCAGCCACGGGATCAGCATCCCGCCACCTACATCACAGTCGTCCCTGGGTAACTTTTCATCTTGAGCCCCCGGGGCGCCCTTTTTCATATCATGGTCAGGTACGCACACGCATAGTCACATTTATCAAATACATTCGCATATCTTTGATTCTCTTCAGATATTGTTCACTTTGGATATTTGGTTGTTATGTGTGTAGGTACTTGCTCATCATTCATCGACATCATCCCTTCAAGTATATACTCAGCACTGGCATGTAGTCTCTCCCGCTGTATTGCATTTACATTTCCATGCACACCCTCTGATATTGACCTTTAGGATCCTCATTCTCGGCTCTGCATTACCCACGCCTCCACTTGCATCTTCGGTACTGTTACCCGGTAGCATTCTTACCCACATGAGTTGTCCCATTCATAGCACCTTTTGCCACTTTTTGACACTCATGTTGTTTTTCATTACCCTTTAGGGATGGGATTCCCAATAGTCTTTCATCATGACGTGAATCAGCCACATACTTCTTCTCCTCATTTTGCTAGCTTTCCCACACGGACTCCCAGATTATCTCTTGACAGTTCTATTTGTTACCTGCACCTCCACAGTATCTGGAACCCTCCATTTCATCCACAGTCAGTTTGCCCATCTGCGAACCTACCCTCATTTCACCTACCTCATACAGAAACTCACCAATGGGGCCCCCACCCTTCATCAGTCTTCCAAGCACACTATGCCCTATGTGGGCCACCCATATCACACTGGGGCACCCGTTTCTGTATTTGTACATTTCTCCCCAAAATTATTCGTTATTTATTGTACAAATGCCTTTATTTCTAGTCATTACATTTTCTTTTGTCATCACCGTTGGCGACTTGCTTCCTTTGGGCCATGTGCAACCCATGTCACCCTTGGTTGGAGAATTACTTATCATCTACCCTTGCCGGCATCGTCCATATCTTCAGAGTACTCCATAGGACACTTACCTATACCCTCTGAATTTGTTCACCTTGTCCCGCCTCTGGCACAACTTATCACCAGTCTTGTAGTCCCCTTGACACTCGACCTTGTTACACGGTTGCGGCCACTTTTTATCCCATACATCCTCCAACCAAGGGCAGTCTTGAGTCTTCCCACTTCTTGACTTTATCCATGTACCTCTGCCACTTCCTCACATCAGTATATTCCACGAATCTCCTTGCTTCTGGGAGTCGCGTTCCCCTTTTGTCGACATCAACATCATTTTCCGGAAGGGTGACAATATCTTGATTCTCATTCTCCATTCAATGAGAGATCTCGAACGGCACAGGGTGAAACACCATTGCTCCCTGCTGTCATTGGCCCCCATAATATTCGACGCCAACACTTTCTCATATTATGGTGGGTCTTACTTTGCGACCATTGCAGTTATTTTTATCTTTTGTCGAAGACCTCTGAACTTGGTAGGGCCATCAATGCCCGCATCATCGCCGATACTTATTTTTCGCGACCATCGCCTATTATTCAGAGTATGTTCCTTTGAAGAATTGTCTTTTTCCTTTATCATCACTGCCCCCGAGGGTGCTGCAGTTGTCTACACCAACACTTTAATCATCTTTTTTCAGAGTTACATAACACGAGCATGGGGCATGCCCGCCTCGTTTGTACACAGTTTTCTATTTTTTTTGCACAACTCACAGAAGGTCGGGTCCTACCGGTTCCTTTTTTCTCCAACGGATCACTCTGAACGATCCCACTATTTCTCTATATTACAACAACATTCTCAGTAGAAGAAACATTGATGGATTTCGGCTATACGTATGCTCCTCACCTCATCCATCAGGGGGCATCTGTTATCACTGAAATTTCGTCCGCACATGGCAACAAGAACTCAGCATCGTCAAACAGTAATGAAGTCATTCATGGCACTGAATTAATTTCACAGCATTCCAAAAATGTCAAAAACTATACAAAGTAGTAAAAAATTGAAGAGCACTTTACAGAAGTTGGTTGCGCACGCACATGCGCGGAACAGGAACGTACCATGCGCGCATACGCACACGATGCGCGGTTGTTGGCGCACAAACCCGTGCACCTGCTAAACAACGCATTTATTGAATTGGTCGGCCTCCCAACCACTTATGGATCAGCTCCCAAGCCGATTTGACCCTCAAATCTGAGCTAAATCCAAATGGTGGGCTGGTCAAAGACCTAATAATGCTCTAAATGGCCTCTTTTCACACTACAAAGGAGTTACACAATAACCCAATGCAATGCTATAAAAAGCCATGAAGAAACCTCATTTTCTCAAGGAATTTCATGCAATGTTATGCTGCCTATATTGTTTTAAGGACTCCATCCTTGACAAGATCACTTTGGCACCATTTCATTGAGCAATCCACCTCTCCATTGAGTGGATTTGCAAAGGAGTTCTTTCACCACCATTTTCATTTTTCTTGTTGCAAGGAGAGCAAGTTTGTGAGGGTCCAAGAGCCTTCCTACTCATAGTCCCCTTTCTTCATTGTGCTTTGATTTTATCAATAGATCAGCCTAAAAACATTGGTGATATTGGTATTTTTGTGTTTGTTATCTCTATATCCATATGCTTAGGATTTTAGTTTGTATTACTTTAATTCTTGCTTATAGTTTTGTTTTTCTTTCTCTAACTCTTTTCTCTACAGCTGTCATGCTCAGCAAGACCCAACTAGGCATGTAAGCACCTCTTATTTGCTCACCAAGGTGACGAAAAGGGTGCAAACAATCAGGAATACATTCTCTAAAGATAATAATTAATAAGTAAATGATAATAATAAATAGTTATTGATTATTCAAGGGATGCATCCTTTCATGGATGGTCACCTTATGTTCCCTATATAAATAACACTCATTATTGTGATAACACATTGAATATTGATCATATCTCATTTGAAGAAAAACAACAGGAAGTGTGCCCCTTCTTTGCTCAATAGTCCCTCAGCTACCCCACTTCCCTTCCAGGGCTTCTGCAATAGGTCAGACAAGAAGTCCCAGAGCACTGTAGTTGCAGTTTAGCACCTTTGGGAATCAATCCCCAGCAATTCTCTCACTCAGAGAATTTCTCACGGGCCTGACAACCAGCCTCTTCAATTTCCCACGGGCCTGACAACCCGCTTCTTCAATCCCGCTCCCAAGCTAACTAAGTACACCAACCAGAATGGTTAAGGAAACAGGCTCATATACAGTGAAATGGATGTCTCAAGGATAACAGACTACGTGAATGAAAATGGTCATGGAATCATTGACTAGATAACTGAGTGTTGGAAGGAATCATCGTGAAAACAGATCGTGAAGGATGATAGTAAGAATGATGGTGAAGCTGTTGTTAAGAATCCTCGTGAAAAGTGAACAAATGAGCTAAGTCCCCACGATATGAATGCATGTCCCCCACTTGACACTTATCATGTTGGAAGCTACTTTGGTCCACTTCTCCCCAACTTTAGAACTTAGGATAAAATAGTTATCCATACTTTATGCTTTAGGAAATATTAATATAATATTCCTTTTTGGATTAAGCTCTCTAGCTTAGCCCTTTCCCTTAACTTTTGGTCCTCCATTTACCTAAATGGTGAAGTTCAGTCCCCCATCTCTTTTATTGTGGTTGGTCTACGTGCAACGATGTATTTTATATTAATCATGAGACATATACAAAATAAACGCACTGGCCTTTAACATCTAGGCGCTTTGCCCTTATTCCAAAACATAAGCATCTCAGCTTATAATAACTTACTCACCAGCCTATAACACATAGCATATACACAAGGTTTGTTGACCTCCATACTATGCGCACTTTAGTTACTGCACCTGGTATCTAGAAATGTGCACACTACATCATTTTACTGCGCCTGGTATCTGAAAATGTGCACACTACATCATTTTACTATGCAGTAAATGCACGCACTATGCCATGAAAGGTGCATTACAAAATGATGTCAAAAGAGCTCACCAGCTTAAGTACACTTACATTACAATTACAATTGGGTTCAGCCGAGGGAGATTACACCTAGTAGGATCGTGTGCTAAGTGCTAGATTTGGATCTATCTGATCAAGAGTTATAAGTTCTTTGTGTATACTGTGTGAGGCTTGCAAGGCTAGTGCAAGTAACTGTAAGAGACTGTGTGAAGGATTTTTGTTATACCTTAGCTAGAAGAAGGAGGATCTGGAAGAGTGTGCGCAAATCTCTTGTCTTCTGTGGAGAATAACTTGGATGCTATGTGCCTATAAGACACTTCACTGAAGATAATAAAGAAGAGAAGAGTTGGTGGATGTAGCTCCAGGGTGGGGGTGAACCACGTAAATGATGTGTTGCTATGCTTTGTGTGATGTATTGATGTGTCTATGTGTTTATTTGCTTAGTTCTTTAATATAGATGAATTATTTGTTGATACTTAGTGCTTAATAATATGGATGGATGTTAGATCTGACTTATATACATGTTCTTAGTGCTTGAGTATGCTAGATATAATATGTTTCGTTATGCTAAGTGTTTCTAGATGCTAGATCTGGTTGAATACTACGATGCTCTGTAATTAGGGTTTAACTGCATTGTAACTAATATTGGATATTGGTGAATGTTAACTGTTGAGTTCTCTGTTAAGTGCTAGAATCACAAATCTATGTCCCAACTAAGGTTACAGACATCTGAGTCCTGCAACCACCCCTACCTCTACTTCGGGTGAGACTTCATCTGCTTTGTAGGTGTTTCCGAAAGGGCCAGTAGTTAGGGTTTTGTTGGTGGTTTGTTGTAGAGTTGAACCCTGGGTCTACCCCTATGCCAACAAATGGTTTTGTTGCTGGGACCTGAAACTGTGATTGCTGGGAACTGAGGAAAAAGAAGATTTGTGTGAAGATTTGACCTAAAATTGTGAAATCTCTGTGCGTAGATCTGTCGCTCTAGTGCACAGTGTTCTACTCGATCTTTGAAGCTCTGTGCTAAGAAAATAAGTTTGATCTGAAGAAAAGAGGTAATATCTGAACGCTTTGTGCTCTGATAGAGGTAAGAATAGTGAAAATTTTTAGATCTGGAAGCTTTGTGCTCTGCTAAAGATGAGACTAGTGGAAATTTTTGTTTCTAAAGTATGGATCTAGGTATGTTTGATAAGATTTGTCCTATCTTGAAAACTAGGGCACCGATAGAAGAAAGAATATTTGATATGAGTAGATATGATAAGAATAGTGAAAGATATGTTGTACCTATGCATAGAGAGGATGTTTGGACTAACGAATGGATGCAGGATCCTAGAAAGAATTTTTTGCAAGTTAGCTACCATGATCCTAGTGCCCAATACAGGAAAGGTTGGGGATCATTTAAGAGAAATAGGGGATTGACCCTTTGTTACAGTTGCAGAAGACCGGGACATTTGGCCAAGGAATGCCCTGGAAGAAGACCTAGTTGCCTCTGTTGCAAAGCTATGGACCATGAAGTATTGGATTTACCTAGAAAGATTGCTGAGGTTGAAAGGATGAATATGAACCAAGAAAACCATAAGGCATATCAAGCAACTGAGACCATGATAGAACTCAAGAAAGAATAAAAAAAAGTATTTCTACAGATGATAGAAACCCTGAATGACCACCGACATATCATCTTATCAGAGATATTCAAAGAAAATAGTGCATTGAAACAAGAATAGGAGACTTCGACATTGACTGTGTTCTGGATGAGGAAACACAGGTGTATCATGACAGAAAGAACTTGGAAACTTTTAGGGGAGCCTGCTATGATTCCTTCATTAAGAAGAATAGGATTATTCAGAGAAAATTTGATAACCCTATGTGGAAGACTTACCCAGATATCTATGAGTGCTCATGGAACTTCAACAAAGGAAGAATTTGAAGTTGTTAAATTTATTGAGAACAATGCTCCATTTTCTATGTTACTAGGAAAACCTTGGATTGAAGGAGATCAGGACAGAAGGAAAGAATAAAAAGTATTAGAACAAAAGAAGCAAGAGTTGAAAGATTTTATGACTAGGAGGATCACACACTTGATTGAAGAACAAGAGAACTGAGAAAATCTATTTAAAACTAGAGACTTGGATGTCGAAGTGGGAAGAACATTAGAAGACCTACAGAATACTAAAGTACCTATTCCAGATACAGATGAAGTATTACTCCTGATTTCTAGGAAAAAATCTCACTAGCGCGAAGTTACTCTGCCAAAAAAAGATAAGAATCAGAATGGAAAAAGGAATTTTGAGACCAAGCTCACTAGAAAGAAGGCTAGAAGACTAAGTAAGAAGAGAGCTAAGATCGAAAAGTTGTAGAAGGTTTCAGAGGGAACTTCGCAGAAGGAAAATTTGCAAAATTGGAACTTCATCGAGATATCAGAACTTCGTCACATGGCACTTCGCCATGGCGAAGTAATATAGTTGTTGGAAAAAGTATCACCATTAGACCGACGACCCAAACGGGTAGAAAGGCATTTATGGTCAGAAATTTCACCACTAGACCGTTGGGACCGCGCCATAATGGATAGAACTAGTTAATGAAGCCTTCTCACCCATTGCAAGAGATCCATTGACAATTTATCTATTTATCTTGTCGTGCCACGGAACGAGAACAATTTTTCCAACCGTTACTATCTAAGCTCGTAGAATAATTGATTTTGCATAGTGATCATCGCGTTATTTCCATCCATCCGATTGCATTGAGCAGTTACTCTTCAAACCCGAGATATCCAACCACGAGCATCTATGTCTGAAGAACTTAGCACACTCGAAGAGTCTGTGAAGGAAGTACTCATCAACCTCATGACTGAGAGAGTCATGTCTGAAAGAGTGATGTCTATGGGTATACAAGCATCCTCGATGAGAGGAGTACAAGCCTCTTCAATGACTTCTCGCGGAGTCAGACCATCCTGACCATCGGCGGAAAAGAGAACCAAACATAGAGATGAACCAAACATCCCACCTCTGGTCGGCATAGTGAGTCGTGATAGTGTGCGAAGAGATTTTGAGTACACCATGGTTACTGTGTACCTCCCGAAGGGGATATGCGCAGTTCGTGCATAGCAGGACAAGATCACAGTGTTGAAGTTTAGTGACTTCAACCTTGGATATCGCAAGAACTATAGTATGCTCACCCCATATAACTACCTGACCAAGATGAAGGGGAAAAACTCAAAGATAATCCCCCAGCCATGCTTGATGAACCTCGTGCATTCCACCCTGTTAAACGTAATGAAAATCCCACACTTTGGAAGGCACCAAGAAGTCGATGCCTGTGCCAAGTTATTGCTTTCATGTTACCATAGCAGCTACTTGTAATATCCCTCGGCCAAAACCAATTGTAGATGTAATGTAAGTATACTTAAGCTGGTGAGTTGTTTTGACATCATCTTGTAATGCACCTTTCATGACATAGTGTGCGCATGTACTGCACAGTAAAATGATGTTGTGTGCACATTCTCAAATACTGTGCACAGTATATAAAGTGTGCGTGGTATGGAGGTCAATGAGCCTTGTGTATATGATATGTGTTATAGTTTGTTGAGCCAGTTATTATAAGCTGGGATGCTTATGTTTTGGAATTAGGCTAGAGTGCCTAGATGTTAAAGGACAGTGCACATATTTTGTATATGTCTCATGATTAATATAAAATACATCGTTGTGCACAGACCGACCATGATAAAAGAGATGGGGGACTGAACTCCACCAGTTAGGGAAAGGGAGGGCCAAAAGTTAAGGGAAAGGGATAAGCTAGAGAGATTAAGCCAAAAAGGAATATTATATTAATAATTCTTAAAACATAAAGTATGGATGATTATTTTATCCTAAGTTCTAAAGTTGAGGACAAGTGGATCAAAATAGCTTCCAACATGACAAGTGTCAAGTTGGGGACATGCATGCATATCGTGGGGACTTAGTTCATTTACACACTTGTTTCTCCATCATCCGGAGGATGATTTTGACGATCATTCTTACGATCATGTCTCCCATGATTACTTCCATCTTTCAGTCATCCAGTTAATGATTCCATGACCATTTCACTCACATAGTCTGTTATCCTTCAGACATTCATTTCCCTATATTTGAGCGTGTTTCCATAACCATTTTTGGTTGGTGTACCTGGTTAGCTTGGGAGCGGGATTTAATAAGCGGGTTTTCAGGCCCGTGGGAAATTGAAGAGGCGGGTTGTCAGGCCCGTGAGAAATTATCTAAGTGAAAGAATTGCTAGGAATTGATTTTATGAAGGTGATAAACTACAACTACAGTGCTTTGAGACTTCTTGTCCAGCTTGTTGATGAAGCCCTAGAAGGGAAGTGGGGAAGCCCAAGGTTTTTTGAGCAGAGAAGGGGCAGAGTTCCTTGGGTGGGACAGGCATGTGGGGAATGAGAGGTTGTAGGGTGTTAGTTGAATGAGTACCTGAGATGGAGTATTTCATGTTGTCTATGAGCCTTTAGCCTGGTTAGGAATCCCTTTACCACGGTGGAGTTTAGTCCCAGCTCGGGGGTGACTCACTGTTGAGAGTGATGAACAGTGTAGTATAAGGCTGGGAGGTTCATGGACAGTCTATACATAATTGGTGACAATCTTTCCAAGATAAGTACCAACCATATGATAAATTTACATGTTGCATTGCTATTTACATGCTTATGTTACGGTTTATCATATATGTGATTATAATTGTTTGTATGTTTATGGGTATTTCCCTGTATATGTTGCATATCTGTGTTTACTGTTATTTCAGTATGAAATTGTATATTTACAGAATGTAATTGTTTGTTTACGTTTATATGTAAAGCTTCTGCAAGAGTGTTGTATGTGTATGTTATAATTGCATGCAGTTTGAAGCGAAAATTTATGTGGCATAGTTCAGTTAAATATTGGGTATGTTACAGTATGTTCCGCAGTGAGAGAATGAAAGAGTTCCCTCGTGTAGTGTGGCCCAGTCATGGGTGGTCGGGGACGTTACAATATGATATCAGAGTTTCAATTCCAACACTGAGCCTGGATGGGCTGAAAAGGTTCAGTTGAAGAGAATATTCACATAAGATTAATTTCAAGGTGACCAAATTTCAAGTCACAGAACGTCCATGGAAAATTTTGGCACCACGCAGAAAATGTTGGCATGCAGGTGTGCGCGATAAATTGTGGCGTTGCGTGGAAGAATATTGTGTGTGGATGCATGCGCTGAATTTAACATTGCGTGGTGAGCACACACATAGTAATGTGCACGTGGGGTACGCAAGTATTGCAAAACACATAAGAGTTTGCTTGGTGCACGCATAGTATGAGTATAAGTTGTCTCGCAACAGTGTATTCAATGGTGCACACAAATTATTGTGCATAGTGGGACATATTGAACTTTGGCATGGTGCAATGCATAGGGCGAAATTCATGTGGAATATACGTGCATGATACCAAAAATATGCGCAGTAGATATTGGCACACAAAGAAAAAGTAGTGCACGCAAGTTATTGGCATTATGGAGAAGAAATGCATAGTGGATATAGGTGTGCGAAAGCACAATTTACCTTGTGGTGTTGTTGTGCACAATAAATATGGGTGTACAGGTTGAATTTTTGGGTGCGCGAAGTCATTTGGAAGGTGATGAGTCTGATTTTAATAGAAAATTTGCATGGTATTAGAGGAAAAAGAAACACACAACCGCATTGGAGCATTATTGAAAATGAATTCGGAGTTGGTTTGAGAAGAAATAAATATAGTCTAAATGGCTAAGCTGAGAACATCGCAAAAATGAATTCTGAGTTCTATATTCCTCCAGTTCAGATAGATGGAAGTGAAATATAATCTTACAAGAAAAGCATACTATGAAAGAAAACAAGACTCATAACACCACCAGTTAGAATCTTGTAATAAACAGTCCAAAATCCGCTTCTACATTTATATAATCGTATTAATCCCAAAACTACAAAAAGAGAATGATAACAGTTATCCTATTGTAAAGGGACTATTTAAGAATGAGCCTATCATCTCTAGTGCCCTTTACCTCGGCTACCATCTGACCAAAAAATCGTTGAAATGTACTTTTATTTGAGGACTCATTTCAGCTTAGCGATCTCCTCCTTTAAAGAATCTAACTAGACCGGTTGATTCTCTCCAACACTTTCG
>ML814042.1:55938-95003 GCA_009831015.1 Picea engelmannii | reverse complement strand
TCATTCAAAGGTTGCAACAGGATTCCAGTGCATTAGATACATTTACATGGAAAAATGATTCACTATGGTACAAATATCACTTATATTTATGTAAGAACTCCCAACTCAAACAAAAGGTACTATTGGAATTGCACACCTCTCCAATAGGAGGCCACTCGGGATTTTTGAAAACCTACCACTGAGTTAAGAAGGATTTTTTTTGGGATGGCCTTAAAACTGATGTTCAAAGGTTTGTGGCAGAATGTTTGGTTTTCCAACAAAATAAGGTGGAAACAATTAAGACCCCGGGTCTTTTACAACCATTATCCATCCCAAGTTAGCGCTAGGAGGAGGTTTCCATGGATTTCATCAGAGGGTTACCAAAGTCTGAAGGAAAGAGTGTCATCATGGTGATTGTTGATAGACTGACCAAGTACACACACTTTTGTGCACTCTCTCATCCCTTGAAATCTTGTACAATTTCCACCGCATTCATGGAGACAATTGAAAAGATACATGGCAGCCCAAAGATTATTGTAAGTGACAGAGATCCCATATCCACTAGACATTTTTGGACAAAATTATTTTCTTGTTTGGGTACTCAATTGGATCATAGCTCATCCTATCGTCCACAATCTAATGGACAAACCGAGATAGTGAACAAATGTCTGGAAGGATACCTTCGTTGCTTTGTCTCTAATAAACAACACAATGGTTCAAATGGTTACCCTTGGCAGAATGGTGGTATAACACTTCCTTTCATACTACAACAAAAATGACACCATTTATGGAACTTTATGGATACCACTCTCCTTCCATCACTTCTTCTCTAAAAAAATAATCTAAGGTTCAAGAAGTGGAAGATCACATCGAGAATCAACAACAAGCTCTCCAAATCTTAAAGGATAGCCTCACCATGGCACAAAATCGCATGAAACAACAAGAAGATCAACATCATAGTGAAAGAAGTTTTGAAGTAGGGGATTGGGTGTTTTTAAGACTACAACCATACAAACAGATGTCCCTCAAGCAAGCCAAGAAGGATAATAAATTATCACCAAAGTACTATAGCCCTTATAAGGTGTTGCAAAAGATTGGTACTATGGCATACAAATTGGAGTTGCCTGCATCTTCATGAGTACACCCAGTTTTCCATGTTTCATTCTTAAAGAAGGCTATAGGCGACAAGATCTCAGTTCAAACTATATTTCCAAAACTTGACGAGGAAGGAAAAATCATATTGGAGCCTAAAGCCATCACTAACACAAGAATTTTCCAGCTGAGGAATAGATCCATTTCAGAGTGTCTAATTAAATGGAGGAAACTACTGGCTGAAGATTCCACTTGGGAAGATGATTCTTTTATACAGAAGCATCCAGATTTACTCAAGCGTTGCGGAAAACACTTGTCTCAAGGGGAGGGGCATGCTAAGCCCTAATATTGGCACATTACCCCTTAATTGGGGCATATTATATTAGGTTATTTTATTTATGTCAGCTTTAGGCCATTAGTTGTAATTATACCTCCTAGCCTCCTATATATACCAAGGACACATTTTCATTTTGAATCATATTGTACTTGAAAATTTAAGTGGGGTAAAAGGAGCTTGCCCCCTCAAAGAGGATTATTATATGAAATTGTCTCTTTTTCAAGGCGTTGAGTACTTTTTTTGAGGTTTTTCTATGCTATAATGATATTTGGTTCTTAACACGGTCGTTTCAGCTGAGGTTTCCTTCTTCTGACACTTGCTCCTTTTCTTCTTAGCAGCTAGCCTATTGATGACTAAATCCTTCATAGTGGGATTCATCCTGACTTCCAACTGCGAGTTTATAGCCAGCTCTGTGTGGAATTTAGTCGCTAGAATATGAGCAAGTACCCTTTCCTCCTTATTCATAGGAAAGTCTAGCATGTTGCCCGAATACCGAGTCTCACTAGATTTAGCCTTGTCCATGTACCTTAGTTTGTGGATACCGAAATGCTTTTACAGAAAGAAGAAAGTTGATCAATTTGGATATTACTTCGTTTATGGATAAGATGATGCCTCCATACTTGATAATTGGTATTTATAGAATCCCAATTATGAATCACAGACAGACTACGTACAAGTGCGTTGGGTTTCCATGCTTGGCTATTCCATTTCAAATGATTATCTTTTGAGTTCATTACATGGTGGCGTTCAGCTGACGTCACATGGCTGTGAAGTACCGAACAAGTGAAACAGGGTGATCTAACTAGCCGTCATTGGTTCCACGAGTGGTGGTTTTGACATATTGAAACACGTGATACTACGTCTTGGCGAAAGTGGTTTCAGAAAACCACCTTTTGCCCAGATGTATCTCTGAAGGCGTCACATGTCTATGTTCTCAAGACTTGGGTCTTATCTAGAATTGTCATGGCGATAACACCAGGAAATCATAAGAGATAATTATGATGTATATATTGAACCAAAATGGTTCACATTTTTCATGAATTGTTGAATTATTAGCTTGATAAGTTTGGATGGTTGCACGTTTTGCAGAATTAACAACAACTAGATCAGATCATATCAGTGCAAAGTCCATAGGAATGGAAGAGGCACAGGGGAATTATAGTTAGCAAGATGAGAACAGAGGGATGGATGACCATTTGGGCATTGAAGGAACAAACTCCAATGGACATGGAGAAGAAAGGAATGAAAACATGAATATGGCAGAGACCATTAAAAATTTGCAGAAGGATGTCCAAAGCCATAAAGATGATAATGAAAGGATTATGAGAGTCAAGGAGTAGCAGGATGACTTCAACATGAAGTTATTGGAGGGCTTGAACATAATAGAAAAGAAATTGGTTAAGGAGAGTGGATTAAGCAAATCTGGAAGTCACAAGCCTTCGGATGAGAAAAGAAAAGAAAGAAGTTTTAGCAGACACGACCATCACTCCCCAAGGAATTCCAATAAGAGAGTAGGCAATAGCTCAAGTCCATCCCCTGTCAGAAGGCATAAGAGGTCTGGGGTGGATGAGCTATGAGGAGAAATGAACAAAATCAAACCTCCTACATTTGATGGTGAGCACAAGAAGGATGAAGATGAAGAAACATGGTTGTTGGGAATGAGAAAGCATTTTCAATTGCATAATTATTCTTCTCATGCAGAAGGTAGAATTTCTATCTATCAACTCAAGGTAAAGGTCTCCATGTGGTGGGATAAACATGTGCAGGTGCATCAAATTAAAGAGAAAAGTGTTACTTGGAGGGAATTCAAGAAGTATTTTGAGAAAAAATACTTGACTAATAGATACTATGACAAGAAGATGAAAGAGTTCTTTGAACTCAAGCTTGAATGTATGACCATAGATGAATATGAGAGAAGGTTTCTAGAACTGTTGAAGTATGTCTCTTTCATCAAGGATGAGACAGTCAAAATTCAAAGGTATTTGAGTGGATTTCCATCATTCATCAGTGAAAAAATATAGTATGATGATCCCAAGACATTGGAAGAGACCATAACGTGAGCTAAATGCCTATATGATCAACAGAAAGCAAGCCCATCTTTCCAAAAGGATTGGGAAGACAAAAATAAATTCAATATGGATCAGAGGAAGAAGAGAGCTAAGCCACCATTCTTCATAAATAATCCATGGGGATAGAAATTGCCTAAAGAACCCAGAACGATTGACATAGGGAATCAAAGGCCAAGGCAGCCACCTATTCAATGTTGGGGTTGTAAAGGAGATCATAGGTTCATAGATTGTCCTCAGAGAGGTGAAAAAGGTAGGGTTTTTCACAATGTACAGCAAGATTAAATAGTGGAGGACATGGGAAGATATGTGCCAAGGATCTATGCAGCCCTGGACAATAAGAAAGAAGAGTATCAGTCCCACATGATTGAAGTGGAAAGTATGATCAACAACCAAACCATTTCTATTTTAATTTATTCAGGAGCTATTCATAGTTATATAGACCCTAAGATGGTGGAAAGTTTGCAATTTCCAAGAAGAAAGCATGGGAAATCCTGGGTGGTGCAGCTTTCTATAGGAGCCAAAAGAAAATTTAATGAGATGGTTAAGTCATGTCTCATGGACATGAATGTAATGAACACCAAGGCAAATTTGAACATCTTGCCTTTAGGTTCCTATGATTTTCTAATTGGGATGGATTGGTTGGACCAACATCATACTCTCTTAGAATGTCACAACAAAGAATTTACTTGTTGGATGAGGAAGGGAAACTAAGGAAAGTACAGGGAATTCCTAGGGCAGTAACCATTAGAGAAATTTTAGCATTGCAATTGAAGAAATGTTACAGAAAAGGGTGTCAAATATTTAAAGCTCATATAGAAGAGACACCTAAATATGAGGTGCCAAATTTGGAATATTATGCAGTCCTAGAAGAATTCGAAGATGTGTTCAATGAAGTACCAAGACTACCCCCAAAAAAGAGACATTGATTTCTCTATAAATCTAATGCCTGGAGCAGCTCCAGTGTCAAAGACTCCTTACAGAATGAGTACATCAGAATTGAAGGAGTCGCAAATGTAGCTTGACGAAATTCTGAAGAAGGGGTATATGTGCCCAAGTGTGTCACCTTGGGGTGCCCTAGTCTTTTTTTCAAAAAATAAATATGGAACATTAAGATTGTGCATTGACTTCAGACAATTGAATAAATTGACTGTTAAGAACAAGTATCTTGTGCCAAGGATTGATGATCTCTTTGATCAATTGAAGGATGAAGAGATATTTTCAAAGATAGATCTCTGATCAGGATACCATCAGGTAAGGATTAATGAAGAAGATATCACCAAGACCGCCTTCAGGAAAAGGTATGGTCATTATGAGTTCACAGTGGTACCATTTGGGTTGTCAAATGCACCAGTTGTTTTCATGTGCTTAATGAATGGTGTTTCCTGAGAATATATGGACAAGTTTGTCATTGTCTTTTTGGATGACATTCTTATATATTCTAAGTCATAGGAAGAGCATGAACATCATTTGAGGATGGTGTTGCAAGTATTAAGGGAGCATTAGTTGTATGCCAAATTGAGCAAGTGATCATTTTATTAGAAACAAATTCATTATTTGGGGCATATCATTTCAAAGGATGGGATAGCTGTGGATACTGAAAAGATAGAAGCCATTAGAGAATGGTCAGTGCCAAAGAATGTGAGAGAGGTGAGATCATTCATGGGTATTGCAGGCTACTAAAGAAGATTTATTGAAGGATTCTCAAATATTACACATCGAAACACTTCCTTGCAAAGAAAGGGGGTGAAGTTTTAGTGGACACTGGATTGCAAAAAGAGTTTCCAACACTTGAAAAAATTATTGACAAGTGCTCCAATATTAAGGATTACAGACCCAAATGAAGACTTCATTGTATGCATAGATGCATGTAATGAAGGACTTGGTGGAGTCCTCAATCAAAATGGGTTTGTTATATGTTATGAATCAAGGAAGTTGAAGGAGCATGAAAGAAACTATGCCACTCATGATTTGGAGTTGGCAGCCATAGTGCATGCCTTGAGGAAATGGAGACACTACCTCATGGGGAATAGCTTTGAGCTAAGAATAGACCACAATGGTCTGAAATATTTATTTGATCAGCCAAATCTAAATGCTAGGCAAAGCAGATGGTTAGAATTTATAAGTGAATATGACTTTGATAGTAGATACAAAGCATATCAAGGGGAAAGAGAATAAAGTGGTTGATGCACTCAACAAGAGGGTGCATGAACTAAATGCTACAGCCATTAGAATGTAATGGACTATTATTAAAAGAAAAATTTTGGAGGCTGCAAATGCAGATCTGCAATATAGAGAATTGGTAGCAAAGCTACAACAAGGTAAGATACCATAGAAGGTGGATAATTATAATTTGGGAATAGATGGAATACTATTGCACAAGAACAGAATTTTTGTTCCAAAGGTCCAGTACTTGAAACATATGATTTTGCATGAAATGAATAATGTCCCTTATGTAGGGCACCCTGGATATCAGAAAACCGTGGCAGTGATCAAGGGCCATTACTTTTGGCTAGGTATGAAGAAAGAGATCGTTGAATACATCGCTATATGTATAGAATGCCAAAAAGTTAAAGCTGCACATAGGCACCCAATAGGGTTACTGCAACCTTTGCCCGATCCTGAATGGAAGTGGGAAGTGGTGACAATGGATTTTATTATGGGATTGCCCAGAACAGGCAAGCTGCATGATTCGATCATGGTCGTGGTGGACAAGCTTACGAAAGATGCCCATTTTATTCCACTGAAAACTAATCACAAGGTAGAAAATGTTGTTGATATTTTCATAAAGGAAGTGGCACGATTGCACGGAATTCCTAAAACAATTGTGTCCGACAGAGACTCAAAATTCACCTCAAATTTCTAGAAAGGATTGTTCAAAGGATTTGGAAAGAATCCGAACTTCAGTACAACTTATCATCTTGAGTTTGATGGACAGACAAAGAGGGTGAACAAAGTGATAGAAAACATACTGAGAATGTATGTGATGGACAAACCATTGAAATGGGAAGACTACCTGCACTTGGTAGAATTCGCTTACAACAATGGGTATGAGCCATCATTGAATATGAGCCCATTTGAATCACTTTATGACAGAAAGTGAAATACTCTAATGAGTTGGGATAATCCAGTTGATAGGACAGTAGTTGGGCCATATTTGCTCAAGGAGATGGAGGACCAAATGATAAAAATTAAGAAGAATTTAAAAGCTTCCCAACACAGGCAGAAAATTTATGACAATAAGAAAAGAACCCACAGAGAGTTCAAAGTGGGTGATCATGTTTTCCTGAAGGTGAAAGATAGTAGGAGTTCCCTGAAGCTGGGCAGCTGCGCCAAGTTGGCAGCCAGATTTTGTGCACCGTTTGAAATCCTAGAGAGGATTGATCCAGTTGCTTATATGATTGAATTTCCCGCATCTATGTATGTTCCTAATGTATTCCATGTATCATTTCTAAAGAAATATATACCTGATGCTAATCATGTTATTGATTGGAATGTGATTCAGGGGGAGCAAGAAGGCACTTTTCAAGTGCATCTGGTGTGCATTTTGGACCAGAAAATCAAGCATCTCTGGAATCGAGCCATAGGGATTGTAAAGGTCCAATGGACCTGGTATGGTCTTGAGGATGCTACTTGGGAGCATGAGGATGCAATGCAGACAGAATACCTGCATCTCTTTGAGGATTTAAAAAAAAAAAATTGTGTATGGTTATATGATGCATTGAGGACAGTGCATAAATAAGGGGAGGGGATTGTAATATCCCTCGGCCGAACCCAATTGTAAATGTAATGTAAGTATACTTAAGCTGGTGAGATTTTTTGACATCATTTTTTAGTGCACCTTTCATGGCATAGTGCACACATGTACTATGAAGTAAAATGATGTAGTGTGCACATTCTTGGATACCGTGTGCAGTAACTAAAGTGTGCGTGGTATGGAGGTTAGTGAGCCTTGTGTATATGATATGTTTTATAGGCCAGTGAGCCAGTTATTATAAGTTGGGATGCTTATGTTTTGGAATTAGGCCAGAAAACCTAGATTTTAAAGGTCGGTGTGCCTATTTTGTATATGTCTCATGATTGATATAAAATGCATCGCTACGCGCAGAACGACCACGATAAAGGAGATGGGGGGCTGAACTCCACCAGTTAGGGAAAGGGAGGGCCAAACGTTAATGGAAAGGGCTAATCTAGAGAGGTTAAGCCAAAAAGGAATATTATATTAATATTTGTTAAAACATAAAGTATGGATAATTATGTTATCCTAAGTTATAAAGTTGGGGACAAGTGGATCAAAGTAGCTTCCAACATGACAAGTGTCAAGTTGGTGACATGCATGCATATTATGGGGACTTAGTTCATTTACACACTTTTTTCTCCATCATCCAGAGGATGATTCTGATGATCATTCTTAGGATCATCTCTCCCATGATTCCTTCCATCATTCAGTCATCCAGTCAATTATTCCATGACCATTTCACTCACACAACCCATTATCCTTCAGACATTCATTTCACTATATCTAAGCCTCTTTCCATAACCATTTCTGGTTGGTGTACCTGGTTAGCTTGGGAGCGGGATTAAAGAAGCAGGTTGTCAGGCCCATGGGAAATTGAATAGGCACGTTGTCAGGCCCATGAGAAATTCTCTGAGCGAGAAAATTGTTGGAAATTGATTTCCTGAAGGTGATAAACTGAAGCTATAGTGCTCTGAGACTTCCTATCCGACCTGTTGTTGAAGCCCTGGAAGGTAAGTGGGGCATCCAAAGGACTGTTGAGTAGAGAAGGGGCACACTTTCTTGGGTGGGACAGGGATGTGGGGAATGAGAGCTTGTAGGCTATTAGTTTAGTGAGCACCTGAGATGGAGTCTTTCCTATTGTCTATGAGCCTTTATCCTGGTTAGGAATACCTTTACCTGGGTGGAGTTTAGTCCTAGCTCGGGGATGACTCACTGTTGAGAGTGATGAATAGTGTAGTATAAGGTTGGGAGGTTCGTGGATGGTTTGTATGCAGTTGGTGACAATATTTCCAAGATAAGTACCAATCATATGATAAATTTACATGTTGCATTGTTATTTACGTGCTTATGTTACGATTTATCATATATGTGATTATAATTGTCTGTATGTTTATGGGTATTTCCCTGTATATGCTACATATTTGTGTTTACTGTTATCTCAGTATGAAATCGTATATTTATAGAATGTAATTTTTTGTTTACGTTTATATGTAAAGCTTCCACAAGATGTTTGTATGTGTATGTTATAATTGCATGCAGTTTGAAGAGAAAATTTATGTGGCATAGTTCAGTTGAATATTGGGTATGTTATAGTATGTTCCACGGTGAGAGAACGAAATATTTCCCTCATGTAGCATGGCTCGATCGTGGGTGGCCAGGGACGTTACACTACTTATGGATAGACCGGCGTATCACAGTCGATCAAACATTGATCCATAGGATCACAGTATTAAGTATGCAAGGACCTGGCCCATAGGAGTTCTATGCAGGAAAAGCCACGGATTGCGCACTAGAACAAAATCTCAAGGATACATATGGCGATGTTGAAAAGGGGATGTGAGGCTACAAGGTAGCCTCCATCCAGAATGGCGCAGTGCACCTATCCTGCCAGCTAATAGCTGGAAAGTTAGTAAGGAAGAAAAAACCTATGCAGGTCATAGGCTTTGTCATTGACCTCATAGGGAAGTGTGTGGAAGGTCTACAGATGAACTGGGGGAAGTACCTAGTTAATTAGATGGAACTAGACTACCGTGAAGCATAGGATCAGGGCTACGAGTTTCACTTTAGTTGGTTCCTGATCCTCATCATCATTTTTTCTTAGGAGATGTCCGAAGGTACGACCTTCCCGGATATTGAACCATTCGAGTTGCTTGTTGTGAAGTTCACCACACTCTGGTACTAGTGATATGAACAAATAGTGGAAGATGAACACTTTTTTCATACATATTACCTTCAGCTGAAGAGAGACATTGAATCTGAACCTCGCATGACTCCAAACACCCTACAGAGGTTCTGACCCCTGATGAAGTTCTGCGCAGATCAACACTTCATCTACCTTACAGCGCAAGCTAATGAACAAAAGGAGCAGTTTTATTTGTACTACAAACTCACGGAAGAGGACCTTGAGGAGATCACTAAAAACTAGTCGGGAGACCTCCATATTCTGGAAAACCCTATAGAGATGTCTGACCTTGACAGCCCAAAGACCACGCACAAAGATGATGATACAACCAGACCCAACAGAACAAAGAAGACCAAAGAGGTCCAAGATTTAAGCAATGCCTCAGGAAAGACTGCTTCAGTATCACCTAACCGAGAGGGTGATGACAAAGAGATAAATGTCAAAGGATCTCAATAGAAGCCAGGCGAAGTAACACCGCCTAGAGATGAGATTGATCCCCTAAAGAAGATGAAGGTTTCTCCCCCAAAACCTTCGTCCCTAAAGAAATAGAAATCCACCATGACCAAGATGAATATTGTGCTTACTAACGATGATTTTGACTTCATCATAGCAGCCCTAAATAACGCTTTGCTAGAAATCATGGAGAAATAAGAAGCTAAGCAAGAGGAAATGTACGACAGAATTAAGGTCAAATTTTGAGGGGTACAATAGGCCCTTCAGTCCAGTTGTGCAGTGTCCACTGTGCCCCTGTCATCAAGAGAACCAAAGTTGGGAGATGAGCCAGCCCAACTCCGTCGACTAGCTGATGCAGTCAAAGCTCTCCTTCATCGTGCTCAAGAAGAAACAGAACAAGCCACCCAGGCCTTGAAGCAAGTGCAAGGCATAATTGTAGAAAAACTTAGAGTTGTAGAATAGGAGAAGGTTTCTCTCTAGGAAAAGTTTGAATAAGAGAAATACTAGATGCAACAGGAAACAGAAACGTTTCTCGTAGAGCAACTTGAAGTGAAAGAAGCAGTCAACAGATTCCTCCACTCTATGACAGGATTAGAACTAGAGGCAGAAGACCAAGTCATGCATCAAGTAGAGAAGATTGCAGAAGCTATCCAACAACTACAACAACAAATAGCAGACTTAGAGCTCTGCACCGTACCTAACACCCCACAGGATGTAAGGGATCAAAGAGAAGAAACTTCTCGAAGCGTAGTTGAAAGAATCAAATTCCTTTCCATGGAATGCAAGCAACTGAGTGATCAAAGTACCCAGACATATGAGTAGCTCACTGAAAATCTAGAATTGAAGGCACTAGACTCATAGCTACAGGAATCAAGGAAGCAAGCAAAGACAATACAGGTGCAGTTGAATCCTCTGTCAGCTATGGAAATGATGAAGCGATCCCAAGAGTAGCACACTTCCCAGCAGTCGGTCCACACTATTCAAAGCAGAGTTATGGAAGTAACTCAAAGGCTCCAAATTGAATAGGATGAGGCTTACCAACTGATCAAAAATATTAAAGGAAGAGGAGTGGAACTGGAGAAAGTTGTCACCGCAACTGAACAGAGCCTGGAGGCACCTATCAACGAAGCAGTCATACAAGAGTTCATTGAACAAGAGGTCATGACCCAACAAAAAGTAGAAGCAACTTGAGCCTAGCTTGAGGCTTTTGAAGCACAACTAGTCAAATCAGAGTGACTTGGGACAATTCATAGGTGAGTGTCGGGGGCATGTTGGCCCTTGACCAAGTTTTGAAGATTCTTGGTCATGTATGACCTAATTTTTGGACTTCGACATGCTGTCGAAGGCGGAGTGCAAGACAAAGCGGAGATCGTGGGATATCAACCCATTTTATGGCCCTTTTTGGGATTCAAGATTATGTAATGGGTATCGTATGTCGGTCCATGGGTTTACCCATGTTTAGGCCTAGTTTGTAATGTATAAATAAGTAGCTAAGCGTTGTAACAAAGGGAGAAGAGACCTTAGCTAGTAGGCCTATTACACGGGCCTCTAGCACATAATCCTGTAGCTAGCAAGACCGTGTGCTAAGTGTTAGAGTTGGATCTATGTGATCAAGAGTTATAAGCGCTTTGTGAATACTGTGTGAGGCTTTCAAGGCTAGTGAAAGTAACTGTAAGAGACTGTGTGAAGGCTTTGTCCTATACCTTAGCTAGAAGAAGGAGGATATGACGGAGTGCATGCAGATCTCATGTCTTATGTGGAGTAGAACTTGGATGCTATGTGCCTATAAGAAGCTTGACCAAAGATAATAAAGAAAAGAAGAGTTGGTGGATGTAGCCCCAGGGTGGGGTTGAACCACGTACATGTTGTGTTGCTATGCTTTGTGCGATGTATTGGTGTGTTTATTTGCTTAGTGATTTAATATAGATGAATGATTTTCTGATGCTTAGTGATTAATAATATGGATGGATGTTAGATCTGAATTATATACATGTGCTTAATTCTTGAATCTACTAGATCTGATATGTTTCGTGGTGCTAATTGATGCTAGATGCTAGATCTGCTTGAATACTATGATGCTCTGTAATTAGGGTTTAACTACATTGTAACTAATACTGGATATTGGTGAATGTTAATTGTTGAGTGCTCTGTTAAGTGTTAGAATCATGGATATGTGTCCCAACTAAGGTTGCAGACATTTGAGTCCTACAACCACCCCTGCCTCTACCTCGGGTGAGACTTCATATGCTTTGCAGGTGTTTCTGAAAGGGTCTGTAGTTAGGGTTTTTTTGGTGCGTTTTTGTAGAGTTGAACCCTGGGTCTACCCCTGGGCCAACATGTTGTTGCCTTGTTGTATTGGATCGATAGCGCAACATTGTAGATGTTTAGTTTCAAATTTATTGAACTTGTACATTCATAGAAATGATCTTGCGTTTTTTGGTCGGATGTTTGTGTATTCCACAACATAGTATCTCTTAAATGGTGATGGTTGTCTGTGAGGTTAAATGGAAAATAAATATCTTTACATTTAGAATGGTTGTATTTGGTTGTCCTTTATGTATTGATGAATATCATGTTTCATTGCAGAAATAGGCACAAGGTCTGTGACGGTATAATCTCATTACATTTTAATTATTAAATGAATTAAAAGACAGAATCAAGCATGACCTTTTAGTTTGTATTTGATGATTGAAATAATTCGTGGGAAGTGGTTGATTTTGACGTTGAACAGAGTGGAAATAAGTGATTGTTTATTCATTTTAGAATTGTTTTAAAATATTAAATCGATAAATGAGAGGAACATAGCTCCCCTACAGATTGTTGTGGAATGCATATTGTCTTTTTTTATAACACTGTGTTAAATATTTGATCATGAACAGTGAGCAAGTTAATGTGCAGGATTGCTTGAAATGTACACAGTAATTGTTTTGGGGTCTCAGTGGTCATTTGGTTGGTGTGTTTCCTTTTACATAATGGTTTTATGGATCGCTTTATTAATTTTATGAACAGTAATCGCTCTCTTTCCCCACCATTATTTCTCTATCTACTAATTACAACACCCTCGCCTTCCCACATTCATTTTTCACTCTTTGTTCTAAAATTTAATTATAGTCAAGAAGAATTATGTATTGAAGTAGTTTAGAGTCGCATTTTCTTGGTTGGATTATAGTGATGTTTTCTTTGGTTTGCATTACTGTTGATTTTTTGTGGTCTTTGAGAAATAACTGTGTTTCGTTTCCCCCTCATTTTATCATTTTTCACTAAATACAAGCCCCTCGCATATCCCAGAACCTTTGTTCATCCCCTTCTCATCGACAACAATTAAAAAATTTATATGGATTAGATTGCATGAGTCTGATATGTTGCTAAGCCAGAATCTATTTCATATTTTTAAAGAGTTTTCATGTACGGTTGTCAAAGGAACTATTTTCTAATCAATTATGCATACATGAATAAGTTATTCAAATAAAAGGCTGAAAATTGAAGCCTACTATGCCCTTGTCAAAGACAAAGTTGTTATTTCCCCTTCCGCATCTTCAAATAATTATGATAAATCTATGTCCTCCCACATGCATTGGAAGGATGATTGCTCTCATATAATCAGTGAGATGAGGATTAAGGATCCCACACAGCCTAAGATGGGTTCAGAAGGACTAAATGTTGATAGCATCAACAAGGGAAAGATTGCGTCGCTAACTGGAAAATATGGATTTTAAGTTTTTTTATTGTTGATAACAGTTGACTTCAGATTTTTGTATAGCCTATTTTTGGATATGTTGGTAATATATTTTGGAAATAGTTGCAAATATTATTGAGATGAATTGTCAAAAATAAATGTGATGATGGGAGTCACAAGGAGGGGTGTTTTGTTTAATTGACTAGTTATGTTATGATTGTTGAGAACTAAAGGGAGTCACAAGGGGTCCCACCTACTAGTTATTATTTATTTAAAACCCTTATTATGATTTATTACTCTTCCCCCCTTAGCTAAAAGTTGGTAGTGTTTTAGTTAACTTAACTAATGAGGTGGTTCAACTACTTCAACAAATTCTAATTTGCTTGAAGGAAAAAGGAAAGGGAGGAACAAGAGGAGGATAGAAGGAGAAGCACACAAAGGTTTTCTCTTTGAGTTATGTTGAGATAGTTCAGTTTTCATTCATTCCTTAATTTATCATAAGCCTAATTCTCTTTTATGATAGCAGGATCTTATTGTAGACAACAACATTCAGGGATGAATTACATCATTCAGACACTTGTTTTTCAGAGGTGTTGATCTATCTTTGATAGTCTGTGTAGACTTGTTTGTCTATGAATTAGTTTTCATGACTGGCAAAGGATATTGTGTAGATTCGAGTGGGAAAAAATATGTGGCAAGATGATCAATCTTTTAGAGTCCAGTTTTGATTTTCTGTCAGAGGTCCTTTTTATGTTCCATCGAGGATGTCTATGTTTGACTTTGGTCTGAAATTTCTCTATGAGATTTTGTAAATAAAATGATTGTTTGGTGAATTCGAATCAAATAAAGGATTTCTTTATGTCTCATATGTCTTGATCATCATTTTGGTGTCTTACTTATGTATTTAAACATTTTTTCAACAACTATTATATTCAGAAAATCATATTAAATTGAATTTTCAAGCAAGCTTTTATTTGTGAAAAAGATTAGCCTAAGCACTTGTAATTGATACTTGTGAGTTGGGATTTTATTTTTGATGGCTATAAACCTACACTGACATTCCCATGTATTTTTCTTTAGCCAAGAAAAATCTGAAAATGCTTGGTTAAAATCATTTCATATATTTTCCTCGAAAAGACTCTCTAAACATGAAAAACCACCGTGTTTTCCTTCTCTGGACTCGCTAACTAGACATTGAAGGACCCATATGGGAACGAACCCTTACCTCTTCCATTTTGTTAAATAAAGGAAGAGGAACTTACCGAAGGTGATTTATATAGATCATGTGTTACCCTCCTCGAGATCATTAAATGAAAAAGAGGTACTCATCTATTTAGGTGGGGGGTAAACTGATGGAATTGGGTCAAGTTTTTGGGAATTCTTTCTGGAAGCTATTGTCGCCCTCGAACATGGAACATTTTTGCATATTTTCTTACAGTTGGGTAATCTAATTGTCTTTGATTCATACCAATTCCATGTGTCACCATACTTTTTCATCCAGTCGAAGAGTGCTCTTATTGTTGTCACATTACATTTTTGGTACTCGTCAAGTCAATGTTTCCAAGTCAGTTGTCGTGCCTCATCATGTTCAAGGGAATTT
This sequence comes from Picea engelmannii, assembly GCA_009831015.1. Taxonomy (NCBI): domain Eukaryota; kingdom Viridiplantae; phylum Streptophyta; class Pinopsida; order Pinales; family Pinaceae; genus Picea; species Picea engelmannii. The sequence continues at coordinate 79,879 of ML814042.1, read as the reverse complement.
TCACTTCAAACCATCCATCTATAGTATTTCCAATTTCCATTTCTTGTGTCAGTCCATACTCATTCGATTCACTATCTTACATCACCTTCTTGTGTTAGTTTCGTGTTGATGATGTGGGATACATCAAGGCCCTCCTTCGACAAGTCTTTTCCTATAGAATTCAACACATCATCTAAGAATTAGACTTAGAAACCAGTTAGTACCTTGGGACCTACATGCCTCAATGGCAGGCCTCCTCACTTCCAACAATAGGTTTACATCATTAACCTCTGATCGGATGATTCCACAAATGTTCAACCTCATCTCATTTATTCACATTCGTTGGAATGTACTAAGGTACCTTGGGAGTCATTGACATCATTGGTGGTTTCCATCGCACTTGTTAATGATTTACCTTAATGATCGATAATCAAGTGGCTTCTACCATGTTCGACACTAAATCATTTATTCACATGGATAGATTCATACCATATTGGGATTGGGGCGAAGACCCTCGGTTGAGCGTTCACTCTATTATCTGCTTTGCCCAGGCTGGGAAGGAGATCATTTTAGCATGTTGANTATATATATATATATATATATATATATATATATATATATATATATATATATATATATATATATTGTCACATAGATCCATGTTGTATTGGTCCATGGATATGTTTTATCATATCGTAGCTCCACTGTGTATTTTTCATGGCTGCAATCAGTTCATGTCATGGATGTATGGATCCACATTGTATCTTTGGTGGCCATATCCTTAGTCAATTTTTTTCATGGATCCGTAGCGTATTCATTGGCGATCGTGATTTGAGTCATATCATATTCTGAGCATAGGTATCCCTGCCTTGGAAATGGAACATATATTAAATTTGTTTGATGGTTGTTTGCAGCTTCTTCCAGGTTCTCCAACTCCACACCCTTGCATTCAAGAATTGAAAAGTGTTTTGGCCATCAGTTTCTCTTCTGACCTCACACTTTAAGGGGCAATATGTTACACACAAAAATGCCACACTTAAGTACCTCACCCTAAGTGTTGCAAGTGTTGTAAAAGTGTCATACGCACCTTGCTAAGTGTCGTATACACCTTGACACCATGAAATAACATATGTCACAATCCCTTGTCAGTGTGGAGGAGAAATATATTATATGAAGGTCAAAATACTATGTGCACATGAATTATTTATTAATATTCATAAGAAAGAAATTAATTTAGTGTGGGAATCCACCTCACATTTAGTTTCCTAATCTCAAGGAGAGGTTGAGAATATCATGGATGGTTGAGATATTTTATCAAACCAAAATCCAAATTTGGTGGATCTTGAGAGATATTTCCTCCTTAAAATCTTTGAGAGATATTTTCTCCCTAAAATCCTTGAGAGATATTTTCTCCCTAAAAATCTCGGAGATCCCATTTTAGTGGATCTAGTGAGTGATCATCTCCATGGTGGTTAAGCCTCCAAATCCTACATAATGAGGGATTTCCATGGAGAAGAGGAGGAAGGAGGAAGATTTGTGATATTATACTTATGATTGTTGGATTCATGCAAGGGTCTAGATGAGGAGAAATTGGAGGAGTGTTGCATCACCATCCATGTTTGTAAGTATTCTCTTTGGGTTCTCATTTTAATATACTTGGCCTATTTCCTTCAAGCTTGTGTATTCTTAGATGTCCTTGTCTATTGTTCCTTCAATATTTGTAAATGAATTTGTTTGATATAATCTTGTAGAGTAGGAGTTATTTGTTTCTCTTTTTTATATACTGCATTGCAGGTATCAAGTTGTGCTAAGGAGTTTGGAGATAAATCTCGGATTGGAATATAAATCTCGGATTGGAATCACCGAGAACAAACTTTGAAACTAGGTGTGTCACACCTTTTCTCCCTCTCTCTCTTTTTGATTAGTTTAACTAAATTCAAAGGGATCTTAGTGTCCAATTGTGTTTTTTTGTCTTGGTATTAGGGGTCTATAATCCAAGGGAAAGTTCACCTGTCCGTAGGGGAATATTTCCATAACAGTGGGTGGCCACCGATATCCACTTGGATCAATCCTCCCTCCATAGGCAACAATGGTATCCATTGCATTGAGTTCCCGAGGGATAGGGGGAAGCGTTTACTGAATATGAATCTTGGTGAATTTATTTCCTTGCTGGAGGGGTTGTGTTGCTTGGCTTATGGAAGGTTGTCGAGAACCTGATGTTGGAAGGTTCGGACCTTTTTAACTAGTCAGGCTACCTAATATGACTATGTGCAAAAGGAATCTTTGTTCTTTGTTTCAATCTTGTCGACTTACTTATGTTGGATAGACGGTGCTTGGACCAGGGATGTAGTGGTTGCAGTCTCCTTTTGTTCACCTTTTGAAAAGATTATGAAGAAGCTAATTTTTTTAGTATGAGATACTACCTTGCAGTATTATTTAGGTGGGACAGTAGTCAAAACTACCTCTAGTATCTGTTGGGCCCTTCATTTGTGGATAAGGAATTGCACAAGTTTTGACTGAGAGCGAGTTGTGAAAGCTTCAAGAGAGGTTGGACAGTAGAACAAGAAAGAGTAACAGAAAGTAGTTGCGAAAGTCAGCACAATGCCAGTTAAGAAACAAATGGTTGCAATAGAACAAGGAAGCACGCAAGCCAAAATAGAAGACACAACTTAGCTATATATAGGGTTGAACATAAGTGTAAAAAGGTTGGTTTTTTACATTGTTGTTGTTGTTGACGTTGTTGTTGTTGTTGTTGTTGTTGTTGGTCAGTTGATTACGAGTTGGTTCCGAGTTGATTGTTGCGAGTTGAGTCAAGTCGAATCTTGAGTCTTTAATGAATTTTATCTATCAGTTTGAGAATTGGAGCTCTGCAACAGGAGTCCAGAGTGAAGAGTCTATACAGTGCACTAATGTGTAATTCTGAATCTGTAATCAAAGAAATATTCTAAAGATAATACGAAGAAGGACTTAAATTTTCAAATATGATGTGTCTTTGTGTTTTTTCCTTATGCATTACAGTTCTTCTTTCTGGGTTATAATTTATACTCGATGGTTATGTGTTTAGATGCTTGTTCTTAACTTAAGTAGGTTTGATTCTTGCACATATATGTTTCAGATCTATTTATGTCTCTTGCGCAAGATTAGGGATGGGTCCTGAAGGCTCTATGGATCCTCTTAAGTCTTTTCCCTAGCCTTCCATATCTATCTGTCTCAGCAGCGCTTCGGGTGAGACTTCTTCTCTTAGGAGGAGATGAAAATGCCAACGCTCTAGACTACACGGTACCTTTTGTTGGTAACTTGAGAAGGACCCTGGTCTAATCAAACTTGCACCAACAAAATTGTTATGTTGTCGTGACCTACGTTAAAACGGAACCTGTAGGGAGAATGCTTTCGTGGATCCATAGATATGGTATTGATAAATGGTGGGAAAGAAAATGTGATGCCTTCATATGGAAAGAAGTGGAACTGATGAGAAAATTGGTGGAAAACACTCGTGAAGCAATATTTTACTCAGAAAGATCGAGCAACCAATATGAGATTTTCTGGGTTAAATTCCCGGAAGAATTTTTCCACTGGATAAAGAGGCTCCAAGAAGCTCCAGAGTTCCAAGGACAAGTCAAGAGGATCTACGTGTGGGACACTGAAAATCTAGTAGCATTTCAGAGGTTGTATTACCCAGTCACGTGAGCAGTTTATTTCTGGTTCATCACCACATTAGAGGGATATATCATCAAATTTGCAGTTGAGAACTACCAATATTTCTCGCGAGTAGAGGCGGTTTTCAAGAAAGACGCAAGGGGAAGACTATTGAGATAAATCCTCCTGTGGATTAAGGTTTTCTTGATGGAGGAGGGGATGTTGACTATGACCCCAACTGAGATGGTAGAGTAAACACCCTTGCTTGGGGTAGGGCGAGGCGGGGTGAGAGTCATGGCATGAGAGAGGGGAAGATTTATTTGACAAATGGGGGGGAAATAGTAAGAAACTGAATCAAGATATTACTGAGCCTTGAGGACAGCCACCATAGTTGAGAAGTGGTGGCGCGGAAATATCAAGAAAGCAACAAGACAGTCCGAGAAGTTGAGGAAATAAGAAGGATCGGGATAAGTAGAGGAAAGATAGAGGGAAGAGTTACAGAAGATGAGAAGACAGGAATGACTGACCAGTCAAAGATTAAATGAGAGAGAAACACAGAGAGAAATAAGTCCCCAGGAGATGGGACAAGAAGGAGAAGGTGAAAACGCAAGAGAAGAAGAAGTTGGCATGAATCTTGAAGAAGAAAGAGAATATTCAACCTCGATAACAAGAGAGATCGGGAATTTGGCTGAAGATATCGTTCCAGTGGAAGTAAATGAGACCCCCTCAGATTAAAGAAAACTACCTTGAAGCCAGTGGTGCCAACCCTGAATCACCTATACCCCAAGTGTCTTCTATACAAGCAGTAAGTTCGATACTACCTTCTCATGCTAGTTCTGTTCCAGTTCAATTAATTAATCTGTCACAACCAGGAAGCGCGAGTACAGGGAGGATATTGGGATCCCCTGGTAGATCGCAAGAAGGACCATTAAGGTTCATATTGATAGGAAAAACAAGATCAGAAATGGATGGCCATGTGGGAGATTTGATTTCTTGATACCCAGAATTTTTGGGTAAGGGAGATGAAGACGTTGAGCAACATTTGTTCTTGTGTGAAGAAATCTAGAGATCCAGAGGGACTCTGGATGAGAATAAGTTGGTCGAGTTCCATACTACCTTGAGGTCACGCTCTCAAGTGGTACATGAATATCATTGAGCCGGGAGTGCCAAGAACACAAGGTCAAGCATTCATGCTTGGCTAGGTACGAACAAGGTTCATAGCAGAGTTCAAACTACTCTAGTAAGAAAAACAAGCTCTATCTCAGTTGCATGAGATCCAGCAATAGGAAGGTGAATCAGCCTGGGAATAAAGCCAGAAGTTTAAACATGCCATAGGGAGGTTGGCACATCCAATCCATGAAGAACATCAAAGGGAGTGGTACATTCAGGGTTTTTTTCCTCTGACTCAAATTCTGCTAATGCAACAACTGATAGCCTCATTAACAGATGCCTTGTAACAGTCAATGAAGATTGAAGCCATGGAGGGATACCCTAGGAGCATGAGAATGAACAGAACCCAAGTAGATGTGAATTTGTTGCAACTACAAGGGAAGATATCGACACTTATAGAAAATACTCAAGAGTTCACGACACCCAGACCAGGATGATTACAGGTTTGGTGCACCGGATGTTATACGGAAGGTCATCCAGTGAGAGAATTTCCACGAATAAGGTAATGGGACCTCCTCAGAATTCGATGGTACCCACACCAGGACCCTCAGGAGGAGTTTCGAAAGTGTTGATGAACTTACCATTCCATAACCCCACCCTGTATCATGCTTTCCTAGGAGGCGAAGTAGTGCCAACATCTGAGTATTGTGAAATATGTTGAATCCATGGGCATGGAACAAGACAGTGCCCCATTATGCATAAATATTCAACAATACCAAATACAGTACACTGTGAATTCTGTGTGTCTACCATGCACACTACCAATCAATGTAGAGCATTGGATGCACTTGCAGACAGGTTAGACTAAACAACATTCAGGGTGAATGAAAACCCTCAGGGACCAGGAAGAGGTCGAGAAGATGTTATAACTATGATGAGCAATGTCAATTGGCTAGATATTTTCCTCATCCAAGGCGGCCATGGTTCTCACATTGTAGAACCAACAGGCACGCAACTGAAGACTGTCAAGAGTTAATTGCAAAATGGGAGGATAGAGTATGACAAAGAGGAACTAACCTCATCAGTTCAGAAATCAAGAGGTTTATTAAGGCACAATTTCCCAACCTTAATATTTTTACTCGAGGAGGAGCAAAGACAGGAGCTGATGTTGATACTCTACCTCAGATCTAGAAAGTAGCACCTAAATAAGAAAGGTATGACCCTCTAAAACAAAATATATTCTTTAAAGATTCCATATAAATAATTAAGAATATTCCTACCCGAAGATGCAAGAGAAACCCCCACAGTCTATTATTTATCCTAAGATGCACAACTTCTTGCTTCACCCTCTGCACCCAGACCTTGTAGCCATGCTGAGACAACCTGAGAAACCTCAAAATGTAGTTGAACTTTGGTTTCAATTATTATCTAACATTCTAGGGAATGATCAACTAACAGAAAAGTTGTGCAATGCGCTATACCTAGTTTTAGGGAACGAAGAACCCCTAGAGGCAAGAATGACGACTAATCTTCCTGAGAAGAGTACTCAGAGAGTGAAGAGAAGAAATGTACGAAACATAAAAGAATTTAGATTAGTATCCCAGTTAGATGAATTTGAGATTAAGGACGTCATGTTGGATCTGGGATCCGATGTGAACATTCTACCTAAGAAGACCTGGGAAGCCTTAGGAAAACCTAGGCTGACATATTCCCCAATTCAGTTAAGAATGGAAAACCAGTATTGTATCTTCCCCATAGGAATACTGGAGAATGTAGAAATAGATGTTGTGGGAGTAAATACATTGGTCGACTTTGAATTCATTGAGATCGTGGGAGATAAGGACCTATACCCTGCACTACTTGGCATTGATTGGGCCTATGAAAATTATGTAGTAATCAAGTTTAAGAAAGACACCATGACCTTTGAGGCTCAGGGAATCAAGGTAGTTCAACCTTTGGATCCATATGTAGGACCCAGGTATACAGAACCAACAGATAATAATATGGAGGGAGAAGACTTGGACCAGTTGTACACCATAACAGAAGGAACAAGAAATGATTATATAAATCCTATTGTTGATGGATCAGTAAGTTGGAGAAGCATACAATCAATAGATGAAGACTCATAATTGGATTTTAACAGTTGGCAACAAGGTTCACACGAAATATTCTCAAGAAGATGCACAACTATCAGAGCGACCAGATGGGTTGGAACCGAAGTTAGAGAACACCCAGTATACGATGGCACCTCATAGCTAGAGAGTTTACTGCACAACATGGAAGAAAATGTAGTAGGAAATCAAAGAATATTCATACTAGATGTAGCTTTTTAGAACACCCCTACCAGATGGTGGGCCAATCATAAATTTGTACACAGAACTTGGGACGAGGTGAGGCATGCTATCAAGTACAGGTTCCAGAATAAGGAGCAGCTGGAATCAGAGATGCAGATAGATCTCCAAGTTCGGAAACTGTTCAGTGGAGAATCAAATCGTGGAATACATATTGAATAGTGCACGACACAGTGGAAATCTTTGGGGATACCCTCTCACTTCTAGGTTCAGGTATTTCCCTACTCCCTAGGTACAATCCTGAAAAATTGGTTTATACATGAGGAAACTAGAAGAGAAACCAACGACTGGAAAACATTGGCAACTCCGTTTTGCAAGGACTTCTCATTTACAAGTAAGTACCTTGAGCTTGAAGTATTCCTGTAAAAGATTAAATAATTTCTTTTTACAGATAATGGTAATCAGAAATCAAACTTAGTCGTATGTGCCAAACATAGACAATAACTTTAGACTAATCTCCACTTGCCTTCAACTGAGAAACCTATAGAATGGTATCATATTCGCAGAGATTCAGAAAGCCTAGATGACTTGGGGGAATTGAGGAACCTAGCCATCAATGAGACAAAGGGGAGCAGAGACATTCAAAACACCATACCTATCCAGACTGATAGTTCCTAAAATCACCCATTGAAATTGCACAAAATCAATATAGGGACCACAAAGCAACCCAAGATAGCTATGGTGGGAGAATATTGGGATGAGAAAACCAGTCAAGAAATACATATTTTTCTGTGGGAATATGAGGATCTGTTTCCAAATACTTTTTTAGAGTTAAAGGGAATCAAAGGAGTTATGGGAGAAATGAAGATTGAATTGAAACTAGGATCCAAGCCTGTCATACATAGACCATATTGTCTTAACCCTAGAGTAAAAGAGAAGGTTAAGAAGGAGATAGACAAGATGTTGGAAGGGGGTCTCATTTTTGCAATACAAGAAGCAGAGTGGGTTAGCCTGATAGTTATTCAAAGAAAGAAAGACACGGAGGATATTAGAGTCTGTGTAGACTACAAAAGTTTCAACTTTTCTTGTGTGCATGACCCTTTCCCAACACCCTTTATAGACGAGGTGTTAGAACATGTTGTGGGGAAGGAAGTATACTCATTCACAGACGGATTTTTAGGATACCACCAAGTCAGGATCGTTGAAGAGGATAAAAATAAAACCACTTCATAATAGAATGGGGATCCTTCGCATACAATGTGATGCCATTTGGCTTAAAGAACTCCCCTGCAGTTTTCTCAAGAATTGTGATAGTAGCTTTTAGAGAGTTCATTCCCAAATTTATAGAAGTCTATATGGATTATTGGACAATATATAGCCTGCTCAAGGAACATGTAGCATTATTGCAGCTAATTTTTGATAGATGCAGAGAGTTGCAGATCTCATTGAATCTCAGAAAGTGTATCTTTTGTGCACCACATGGGAATTTATTGGGCCACACAGTCTGTCGAGAAGGAGTATTGGTAGACCCAGCCAAAGTTGCAGTCATATTGAATATGCCACCACCTACGAGTGCTAAAAAGTTGTGCTCCACACTGGAACACACAAGTTACTATCCCAGGTTCATTTGAAGATATGCCAACATTACTGAACCTCTAGAAAACCTATTGAAAAAGGATGAACTATTTCAATGGAATCTAGAATGTGATAAAGAATTTGAGACACTCAAGGATAAGCTCATCACAACACTGAATATGATATTCCCAAACTGGGAGAATGAATTTCACGTCCATGTAGATGCTTCAATAATTGCCTTAGGATCCATCTTAACGCAACCTAGAGATGGAGCTATGGATCACCCTATCTATTTTGTGAGTCGGAAGTTGTTACAAGAAGAGTGCAACTACACAATGAAAGAAAGGGATTGCTTAGCCATGATTTATGCTTTACATAAATTTAGACATTATTTGTTAGGTTCTCATTCCAAGTTATTTACTGATCACTATGCATTAAAGTATCTAGTTAGAAAACCAGTGTTAGAAGGAAGAATTTGTAAATGGTTGTTGTTATTTCAGTAATTTTCCTTCAAAGTTATCACTAAACCAGGAAGATCCAATGTCAGACCTGATCACCTATCCAGGTTAGAGTCAGGGGAAAGTGGTAGAGAAGTAGATGATCAGATCCCATATGCAGACTTTTTCAGGATTGAGTCCATACCGAAGTACCTGGAGGACATAGAAGTCTTCCTAAGTACAGGGACCTGTCCAGAAACATATTCTGCAACCTCGAAACACTAGATGGTTGTTAGAGAAACATATTACCAGTTGATCGTTGGAAAACTGTATAAACTAGGACTATACAACATCCTCAGACGATGTGTTCTGGATCATGAAAGATGGGATATACTCTGGGAATGCCATAGTGGATTTGCAGGAGGCCACGTAGGAGGAAAGGCCACTGCATAGAAAGTTCTCCAGGAAGGACTTTGGTGGGAAACACTCTTCAAGGATGCAAAATTATACGCTAGATCATGTGATGTTTGTCAATGAGTGGGTAAGTTGTCACGCCAATACGAACTACCACTACAACCAGTTAGATATCTACAAGGATTTGAGAAATGAGCAATTGAATTCATTGGACCAATCAACCCTATCGCCAAGCATTCAAGGGAAAGGTACATCATTACTGCAACTGACTACCTTACCCATTGGGCAGAAGTAGCAGTTGTACAGGACTGTTCGACAGATACTGCTGCCAGGTTAATTTTTGAGAATATCATCACTCGGTTCGGATGTACTAGGAGCCTAACCAATGATCAAGGAGCTCATTTCATTAGCAATGTTATAACAACACTTACAATAGAGTTCCTGATTTAACATCACAAGAGGAGTCCCTACCACCAACAGGACAATGGAACACTCGAAGCCTTCAATAATATTTTGGAAAGGGGGTTGACAAAGGTCTGTTGTGCAAACCGGGAGGATTGGGATGATAGAGTTCCAGATGTACTAAGGGAATACAGGACAACCACAAAGAAACTCCACATGTACACATTGTTCCATCTATTTTATGGGAGAGAGGCAATGGTGCCTACAGAACTCATCACTCCAAGTCTATATATTGCACAAGTCATAGGTATGTGAGAAGAGGAATCCATTGCGCAGAGACTTATGGAGTTACAAGAACTCGAGAAGACCATATTTCTAGCATACTTCCATCAGTTGGTTGAAAAAGAAAGACAAAAATATTGGCATGACAGGCACATTAAGACCAAGGTATTCATGCAAGGAGAAAAGGTTCTACTCTACGATATTCGATACCAGAAGCATCCTGGCAAGCTGATAATACACTAGTTGGGACCATTCATAATAGTGGAGATATGACCCTCAGGAGCAGTCAGACTCGTGCAACTAGATGGTGTGTTGTGACCAATATGGGTGAATGGCGCTTTCCTAAAGCCCTACTTGTCTCAAAACTGAGAAAGAGGGATTGTCACTCTAGTTCGAAGGAGCTTGTACATTATTTATATTTGAGTTTTCTAGAAGTTTTGTAAATTCAGTTAATTAAGTCGATGTGCACAGTGTTCAACCATGAAACATATTTTATTTTATGTTTAAGTGTTGTTTGATACAGAACTAATGACTCAGCAGTGCAGTATTCGAAGCATAAGAGAATCCATTAATGACAGACATTAATATGATGGGGATAACCTTTGTGGTTGGAGGGAGGATGAATCTGAATATGATATGAGTCCATGTACCACATGAACCCAGTCTAGTCACATCCTGTATTGTCATTCGGTACCACATATGAGGTCATTTAACCCATAAAGTCGTGTTATGCAAAGATGTCATTAGAGTTCGTACTGGGATACCCACCCATCAAACGGAAAGGTCTGAAATCAGCCACGTCCCTTTCCAACTCACACAAATAAGTAAATGCCAGAATCGCCCAATAGGTTTTACCCTGTTAAACCATCCCATCGGATAAATCAGATCTATTTGCATCCATACGGTCATGATGAACAATAGTTATTGCTAAACTTGCCCGTTAATCCAAGTATAAGGCCCTGAGAACTCGCCCAAGAACGCATCATTTCCAAAAGAACATAGCTATTTCCGAATTCAGTATAGCAAACCAATCAACACAAGTGTGAAAGTCCTTAGCTTGTCGTAGAACTAAAAATGTTGAGATCCACAACAAGACGAAGTTCCATTTCTAAAGAAGCGGTACCATATGAGCCCTATGACCCATGAGTCGAGATCATAGGTGATCTCAAAGGGAAGGTGGACCATGTCAAGATCCTCGATCTTGACCTAACAGATTCAACCCTGTTTCCTCAGATGAACACATATTTCTTTTTGGAGATGACTCTAGATGGATTAGGAGGCATACAATTTTTGCCAAAATCAAACTTCATCAATTTATTCAATTCGACCATCATGAACCTGAGAGACCTACCAGTCTTCAATACCACTGGTGAGGTTGCGCAGTGCATGAAACTTTTGATAAGGAGGGTGCATGACAGAAGTATATGGTTGGATAAGTGGTATTCAATCCATGATAAATACATCCAACAGCTTACTGGACTATCCTTCGAAGGAGAGAATGTGTTGAAAGGATTCCAGGGTCCTCGTAAGAATGGAAAAAAGAAAGGCGAGGTCAGCATGTATGAGAAATTCAACACAAAGGGCGGGAACGCACAATAGTAATCAAACCCATACTAGCCGAGACAATCCTGACTGGATATTACATCATAGCCAGTAAGGTTATGAGATCATACTACAAGGGAGAATGCACATTAGATGCATTATCAGTAGCTGACTTTTGCGCCAATGGAGTTGTGTTCAATTGGTGTAGTTGCCTACTAGAGGAACTACTAGTGGCATGCGAGGAAACGTAGGATAAGGGAGGAACCTTCACTTATGGATATATACTCATGGAATTCGCAATGTTCAAAGGGAGGCCACCTATGGGAAGACATTCGATGATCACAAGCAATGGGTGCATGGCGAAGATGTTCGAGCCATGGTAGTCTAGGCCAGAGTTGGAGAATATTGCCTTCAACGCCAAAGAATTCTTTAAGTGGTACAATGGTCTGATAGACGCAACACAGAGGTTGTGTATTCCATAGGACATCCTCAACTGCAATACGAGAAATATTTCCTTCAACATGAACCGGAACCATACATTTTTTTGGTCGAGACATTTTAGTAAGGAATATTTCCACACAAGGATGTTGCCATTCTATCTAGATAAGGAGGCCTTTGAAAAGGAAGCCATGTCATGGACAAGAGTCAAACGCAATTAGTGCAAGTCAGGAATGCATTATATCCTACCTATGGAGCTACTAAATAAGAAAGACAAATAATAAGGAGTCAGACCAATCTCAGGTCTAGAGCCATAGAAGCCAGACTCCACTGCACAATCAGACTCTAAGGAGGAAGAAGAGATGCAGCAGTTGAAGCGGAAGAAAAGACCGACCCTCCGTCAGCTACCAATCAATGCCATGTTGTCAGGTGAGGATGTTAACCAGATCCTGAGAATTGTGTTCAAGACTGAACCAGTGGTGAAGAGGCCCAGAACCGGGGTCTCACCGAGAAAACCTATGAACCCACAACTCCTTGCATCAGTCGCTCCCCGCACCCACTCGGTTGTCAAATCCAACACTATCATTGACATTTAGGATGACTCGGAGCCTAAAACATTTTCATCCACACTCATCACTAAGAACCCTCCATCACCACCACCACCTCAATCACCAAATCTTGTCACTACCAGTCCACCCCAGACCACAACCCCAGAGCCGATGCAGCTTGATCAGCCAGAGCAAGTGGAGCGAGGACTCCCAGAAATAACGCAAGAGTCACCCAAAAAAATTTTTTAGTCCAGACCCCAAAGCACCAGAGCGGATCTGAATGGTCTGAATCCATACATCTAGTAATAACAGCCTGAGCCTTTGGTGTAACGAAAAGACACCCAAACTTAAGAGGAGTTGCATGCCCCAAAAAAATAGAAAATCCCCTCACCGACCAAGGGTGAGGATGTACAAGAAACCACAATGCAGGAAGTAGAATTAACAAAAGAGCAGGAGCTATCAGAGCCTCAAAGGGAACCAACATTAACACCCAGGTAGAGCGTGACATCCATGCACGAAAAAATGGAGCGGGTTCTCTAGGACCCTCAGCAATGCACAGAATTGATGCCACTTTGCATAGCCAAAACAGAGGTTCTAACTCTTTTGTCTGCAACACTAAGGTCAAGGATCGCACTAGGACTACCAACAAAGGAGGAGGTAGAGATCCACTCGGAGCATTCAACGGCTAGTGGACTTCCACTGCAGATGCGAGCACCCAAAGACGCAACTCCTTCATCTGTTGACCTCATAGAGTGGTTAGCGACAAAATTACTTGGACTGATCATAGCATCAATTGATCAATTAGAGAAAAGGCTCCAGGAGTCCAAGAGATCTGTCGAGGTTGCAAGGAAGGAAGATTTTGTTGTGCAAACATGTAGGATGCAGGAAGCACATGACAAAATCCAAGTTCAGTGCAAACTGGAAAGAGTGCAGGAAAGACTTGTCGAATCCTGGTCGGAGATTCAGAAGGTTATGCCCGAACTACCTGAAGTCAGTGGTGTAGGCAAGCCGAAACACCATATTGAGTTGCTACAAGGAGCATGGACACAACTCACCACCCAATTTGAGAAGATGAAAGCATGGTTACAACAGGCCCAACAAGAATCAAAGCAACAGCCTCAGCAGCTACAAGAGTAGATGCAGAAGATAGTACTACAAGGAAACAATGTCTGAGAAGCACTACACAAGCACACAGTGGAATGCAAAAATATTTTGAGGGAAGTCAGTGACTAAATGGGCATCATCACTCAACGCAACCAAGTCTCGGAGCAGGTGCACACAAATATACAGGTGTTGAACGAAGAAGTTGCAGCCACAATGGATCCTATGGAGCAACAACAGAAGTTCAACCGAATTCAATTGGAGGACAATGAGTTGAATGTCCTATTTGAGCCATAGTAAATAGCAAAGAAAGAGTTGCATGATTTCTGACCTGTCATTCAGGAAATGTACATGCAACTGCATCAAGTTGATGCAATAGCAGATTTCGATTGGAACTTATTGGTCGCGTCCAAGCCAAAGGAGGATAGCAAGGAGATCACAACCCAATAGTTCATTGCAGAGGCATCACTCCTCACCAGGAAATGGTGGGATAAAGTGGGAAACTTTCAAGGAGTGAAACAATGAGCCTTAGAGTTGGTACCAGAGTTGGGCCTTTCATTTGAAGAGGTAAAAGAAGAGAAAGAATAAAAAAAAGAACCTAAGTGTTATTGGATAAATCGGTGAATCCAGACATAAACTGATCTCCCTAGATCCACCTAGATCTAGAACAAAACAAGACATCACATGACACTTTCCCTAATCTTTAATCATTGAGTTTACCATCATACAAGAGATGAAGAACATACCTTTGAATATCATTTCCTTATATCTTTGTTGTCCCTACTCCACTTCAGTGCTCTTGTGCTATTGGATCTGTGATGAAACACAAACCAACCAAAGTGAAAGAAACAATAATATATTCAATGAAAACTTACACATGTGATCAAGGATTCATGTAGAAAAATGAGAATGATTTTATGGGAAAGAAACATGCCACTATATTATATTAAGTAAAAGTGGAAGATACAACCAAACAACCTTGATGTTGCAAGGTTCCCTTTCGGTGGCCCTTTGATCCAACACACACACTTGCTCCAAACTTGTATGAAGATTATCCATAATAGCTTGATGGTCAAATGGAGACCTCAAACATTAATTGAAGTAGAGTTACTCACACAATTCTCAGCCTATTCCTTCATAAATTCCTTACTTGATCTTGCTTTCTCTTTCTTACTTGCTTCTTCTTGCTTAACCTTTTCCATGGGAAATCCATTATTATATAGGAGAAGGAGAGATGGTTAAAGAGATTAGAATGATCCCACCAAATCAAAGAAGCTAGTAGGATCCAAACCATATGGATGTCACCTCGTATTCTAAAAGATTCCCTTCTAGAAACTTCGTGAACTTTGTCATTTTCTTAGTATTCAAACACCGCTGCACCCTGTCTATAGTGTAGCCTGCGGAAACTCTGCAAGCCAATTTTAGGACAACCTGTGGAAATCAATCATTTCCGCACTATATTTTATCTCTAGCCTGCGACGTTCTTCTAAAAATGAGTTTTGTAGAGGAGGAAATCAATCACTTTTCTCATGATAAAGATCCTTTTGGGAGCCTAAACACATGCTTGTAGAAACATCACCAGGGTGACCAAAATAATTTGTAACAGAATGCCCCCCAAAGTATGAGTCTGGAACTCGTGACAACTGAAATACTTTGTAAAATGTGTGTGTGTGTGTGTCGTGAACAAGGAGCGCACCAATCGGGAACCTGCAAACAACCAATTATCTGTGAAATATTATACAATTTCTGAGGTAGGCATTCCCATGCTCAAAATACAAGTGATTTAAATCATAAACGTCAGTCATGGCCACCAATCATACACTGTGGATATATGTCACCGAGATTCTACATAGCCACCATAAATACACTGTGGATCTAAGGTCGTAGAAAAACTCAAATGAAGACATAGCCATGAGACATAAAAATTGGATCTATGTGTCAATACAAATCATAAATACTCTGTCACAACTTGGATCGAAATGGTGAGATCCAGCGTCTTCAATCCTGTTGTCCATAAGTATGAATCTAGCCATGTGATTACAGGTGTTGAAGTCAAACATGGTAGAAACCACTTGATTATCGGTCACTGATGAAAATTGTTAACAAGTGCGAGGGAAATCACCATTTATTTCAATGACTCTCAAGGTACCCCAGTACAATGCATCGAATGTGAAGAAATGGGTTGAAGTTGAACACTTGATGGAATCTCTTGATCAGGGACCAATGATGTGAATCCACTGTCGAAAGTGAAGAAACTTGCCATTGAGGCATGCAATCTCTAAGGTACTAAATGATTTCTAAGTCTTATTCATCGATAATGAGTTGAATTCGATGGGAAAAGACTCATCACAAGAGGGCCTTGATGTATCCCCCATCAATGACACGAAATAAGTAATAGATTTAAGGTATATCTAAGTGCAAAGACAATTTGAAACTGACACAGGGAAGGTCAACATGGTAATAATTGATAATTGCATATGTCTGACTCAATAGAAGTCTTGTGCAAGGTTGGACTTCTCTTGAACATATGAACGACACAAAAATGGTCTTGGCAACATTGACTCAGAGACGACCCAATATAGGAACTTGCAGAAGGTCAAATGAGAGATAAATAAATTTCCCAACCCGGATTCAATGATGAAGGGGGTGTCATGTTCAAGAGCAACTATTACTGCCACTAACACAAATATAGAGACACATTTCTTTCCCAAATTTCCCCCCACCATTTCTGGCTATTACCTCTTTATTTTTACGCAAGCTTGAGGAGGATAACATATGCTTGTTGATGTAAGCTCTTACTTCGAATGAGTCCCTTGAAGTATGTTTATCAAATCCTAAGAAGGAGTGGTTCAATCCCATATGGGTCTTTCGATGTCTGTTTAACGAGTCCAAAGAGAGAAAACTCAGGGTTTTTCATGTTTAGAGAGTCTGAAAAACACTTAAAGAGGACTCTCTCAGTTCCTTTTTCATAAATTAGTTCGATGAGACCAAAAAAGTGATAAACTATTGCCCATCAAACTTTTCTTCAAATACTTTTACGAGCGTGAAAAGAACAAGGTCGCTTGGCAATCGTTTTGTTTTTATGAAGCGTGAAAAGAGCTTAAAGGATACTCCATGAGTTTTTCTTTTCGTATTACCATGACAAGTACGAAAATGTGAAAAAAGTATACTCGGTTGCCTTCTCATTGATTTACGAGCGCGAGAATGAACAAAGACTAAGCTTGAGGGTTTTTTATGAAAAACCTAAAAAGTATTTGTACATGTGACAAACGTAAAAAAAAAATTAAGAAAAGTATTTGTATTTCATCGTTCAGGCTCCAAGATCATTAATCTGCGAAAAAAAAATACAACACTCACAATACCATAAGAGCATTAGGTTTTAGATAAAATGAATAAAATAATATAAAATATCAATGAAAAAGTAAAAAGTAAATAAATATAGGTGAAAACTCTTTTTTACCATTTCATTGTCATTTTACCCAAAACTTGCCCAAAAAACCCTTTTTCACCTCAAACTTCCTCTGTCGATTGCGGGAGGCACAAGAAACCATTCGACGAATGGTAAAGAGGTAATATTCTTGTCCTCTTTCTTTTCCATGGATTAATTTTCTTTTTCACTGGTTAAAAAATAGTTTCTGAGTTGGATTTTAAGCTGGTAGGTGCGCATAGGGGTCATCACAGGTGGCGTATATCGGGCCCTGTGGAAACCATAGGTTTCCACAGGAGGCCTTTGGTTCACCTGCAGAAGTTCCTCACTATGTATAAAACTACACTTGCGGCGAGCGAAACTCAAAATTTCATTATGTGTGTTTAACCAATAAAAATTTCCAAGGAGGTGAAATAAATATGTTGACTTCTCCCTATGTTTCCGATGTAGGTTTTTGACTGCCAAAATGTTGGAGTGGAGGGAGAGGGAACACGAGGACGATTATTACTTCGTCAAAAATGACCCGGTCACAGTTAATTCCCTCTGGTAATGCGGGCTCCTGAAGTTCTTCAAAATCCAGGGCATGAGGGCCCAACTGAGGTTTCTTGAGTACTTAGTCCACATGTGGGATGTGGATCAGCAGGTTTTTCATGAGGGAGCCCACATACTCGCTCTAGATATTGAAGATGTCTGTTTTTTGATGGGATTGTCACTCCATGGATCCCATGTGACTTTGACAGGAGGCAGAGGAGGTGGTTTACCAATGAGTGAGTATGTATGTCAGTATTGTGATCCTGATGCCGAGAGACGTAAGGGAAAAGTTTCCATTAAGGGTGTTCGGGATTTGCCCCTGTGGACTATCCTGTTCAATATCTCACATATGGCGGGGAGTGCATCTCCTCACATGGTGATCTAGAGTTACTTCCAGTATGCAGTGGAGTGCATGGAGCCCCGGGTATTTAACTAGTGTGATGAAGTTCTTCGTAGTATGAAGAAACAACTGACAAAGTGCAAGAAAAGTGACTTGAAAAAATTCGGGTACAGATCCATTTAGTGTTCTTCTTCCTTGAGGGGGTTCCTCACTTGCGCTTACAGGTAGAGTGGGTCCTGGTGGCCCCACAGGATCCAAGGATGAAAATATGGTGTGACCTCATGGCTTGGCACGTGGCGGGCCCTATTTTCAAATACAACGACATGTTCTTTGATTGGTTGAGGCCTCAGCTACTGATGGTAGATGATTATGCATATGTCAGTTTGGACTTCAGAGGTGACCCAGACTTGGTTCTACCCGAGGATTCTCAATGGGGGAACTTAGGTAAGAAGAACATTTTTTTCTTTTATAATGTTTTGTGAATTTTGAAATATGAAATGTTTTTTATGTTTTTAATTCAATGACTAATAAAAAACTCTTTTGACAACGTAGATGTACGACCGCGCCGGCCTCCAGGTACATCCCCCATCTAGAGACGAGAGGAAGCAGTCAAGGTAGCAGGATGGGATGCCGGTGATTACGAGGCGATCGAGCAGAACCTAGAGGGGTTGACAGTGAATGTCCCAAATATCTCTATCGATGAGATCCCGAGACGATATCAACACCATATCATAGACGTATCTGGTTCTCTTAGTCGATTCCTCCGTAGGGTGGCACGAGACGTTGCATGTTATCATGAGTAGCATCCTTGATTCTATTTTTTATATGAAGCCATGTGCTTCACATTTTGATATTTTGGTCTTTGGACAAAAAAAAATTTTGTAAGAACTTTTATCGTTATATATACATGAGGCTTCTACCGACTTACTTGCTTTATATACAAAATCTGATTGGATTTATAAATGTCTCAAATGTATGTCTAACACATAATTAGCTAATGCATCTATTAATGTATGTAGACATCTAGGAATGTGTTCATATTCAATATAATCAAAATGACGTTTCAAGAGGCGAATTCATAAATATACCCTTAATAAAGTAGAACTTCGGATAGCATAGACATTACTCAATTGTAGTACTACTAACTGTGAATCAATTTGTAAAACAAAATGATGGATTCCAAGTGAAACAACATTGGTCAACAACTCAATGAATGCACTGTACTCCGTGATATTGTTAGTTTCATGACCAAGGAAAACATCGTGTAGACTGATTAATTCATTTGTGGGTGTGTATATTGCCCAAGCAACAGATGCTAGGTTCTGAGTACTATGAATAGAGCCACCGGTGAATCCAATGTGGGGTAGCGAAGACACCGACATATGGAAAACAAGCACAATGCAAGGTAAGTAGTTGGGGGTCGAAGCTAAATAATGAAAAAGCACACGAAAAGTAGCACACAACAGTATGATACAATAAAAATACAAGCACTCATGCAAAGACAATCTAAGAATAGTACTTCTTCAAGTAAAACCCATTTCTAGGTTCACTCAAAGGAATGTCGTCATAATCCACTAACTCATAAGCTCCCTTCTCCAACACTCGTTTGACAATATAAGGGCTCGCCACATAGCCTCGAATTTTTCGGCCCTTAGTAATTCACGATCTTGTTCGTAGAGGAGAACTAGATCACCTTCAGAGAAAACATGTGGCTTAACATGCTTTTCATATTAGGCTTTGATGATTTTTTTTTGAGCTTCAATAACTAGGGTGGCATCACGATGGTTTTCATCCAATTGCATTAGGCACAATAGACGTTCCTCTTCAGTAGAGGTGTTGGGGAGAAGTTCAATGGGTAGCTTCAAAGATGGTATCTCACATTCAATCGATAGGACCTCTTCAACACTATACACTAATTGGAAAGGCATAAATCCTATGGCAGACTTCACGGATGTCCGATAGGCCCATAATGCTAAAAACAACATCATGTGACAACTTGTCTTGTGAATTCCTATTATCCATCAAAGCATAGTAATAAGAAATTTGTTTATCACTTCAACCTTTCCATTGGCCTGTGGATAATAGGGGTTTGAGTTTTCATGCCAAAGACCCAACTTTTCAATAAGCTCACACATCATGAAATTTTGAAAATGGCTAACATGATCAATAACGATAGCTTGCGGGATTCCAAATCGAGTGATGATATGATTGAATATGAACAATGTTGCATTTTTCCCAATATTATTGAATGTAGGCATCGTCTTGATCCATTTAGTGAAGTAATCCACAACTATGATGATGTATCCAGGCCCCCCAGCCGAGTGAGGGTTACATGTCATGAAGTCAATGTCCCATTTTGTGAAAGGACCAATGGAAACTATAGGGCGTAAAGGAAAGGGATGAGATCTTATCTTTTTATTATACGTTTGACAAGCATGGCATTTCTGGATGGAAGTAATACAGTCTTTAAACAAAGAAGGCCAGAAGTACCCTTCTCGTAATATCTTTTGGGCAGTGGCATACCAAGACATATGACCACCACATGCTTCAGAGTGGAAGTCATTCAAATCTTTCTTAGCCTCATCGTAGATGAGACATCGTCAAAAAATGGAGTCAACACCACAGTAATAAAAAGTGTCACCGAGAATTATGTATTGATGGGCTTGATACCATATACGATGACGGTCCATACTAGAAAGTTCAGGCCAGAAAGTTTGAGTTTGGAGATAAATGATAATATCTCTGTACCAAACGTCATCAGAACTGATCAGAAAAAGGGATTCATCAAGTAATGAATCCTCTACCACATTTTTTGTATTAGTCAAGGGAAGGTCACATATCAATTCAGCAAATGCCAAATATTTCTTAGACTTAGCGCATTCAAACTCTAAGTCAAACTCCTGGAGAATCACTATCCATTTGGAGTACTTTCCCCCTAGCAATTGGCGCGTAAGGATATGTTGCATAGGGTTTCAATCGAAAATGACAGTGGTCTTACATAATGATATATAATGATAAAAATGTTGGAGAGCATGAATAGCTACCAAGGCCAGTTTCTCCACATGTAGGTATTTGGCTTCGGTATTCATGAGACTCCGACTCAAATAATAAATTACATGTGAATCATTTGAATCATCTTCTTGGACTAAATCCATGGCATTGGTGGAGTCTGAAGTGGTGAGGTAAAGGAAATAATCTCGACTATAAATGGGTGGTAAAAGGAGTGGTGTACAGGTTAGGGTGAGTTTTAAAGATTCAAAGCCTTTATTGGCGGTATCGTCCCATACAAACTCGTAACCTTTCTTCAACAATCGAGTAAAACCCTTTGTTAACTCGGTGTTATTTGGGATGAATAGATGCAAAAAGTTTGCCTTCCCTTGCAAACTTTGAAACTGGCATAGTGTGAAAGGAGGAGGAAGATTAAGGATAGCCTCAACCTTCAAAGGATATACCCTAATTCCATGAAGTGACACATTAAAACCTAGAAGTCGGTCGGACTCCACACAAAAACCACATTTGTGTGGGTTAAAATGTATATGATAGTAACGACAATGAAGGAAAATGGCTCGTAGATGGGCTGGGTGATCTTGGTGATGCATGGAATGTGTCGGTAGATCATCAAGATACGGTTGTACTATGTGCTTAATATCGTGAAAAGCATAAGACATGACACGTTAAAAAGTCACACCAGCATTCTTCAAACCGAAAGGTAGTTTCTGGTAGGCAAAGGTACCCCAAGGAAAAATGAAATTAGTCTTGTGTTGATCCACGAGAAAAATATTAATTTGATTATAGCTGGAGAAATCATCCATTAAGGAGAATATTTCTCTCCCGGCACAATCATCGATGATCTGGTCAATGAAGGGGGTTGGATAATTTTCCTTAGGACAATATTTATTGATATCCCTATAATATACACATACATGGATCATGCCTTGTTTCTTATTGACCAAAACTAGATTGGATACCCAATCGGTTAAAGCAACCGGATAAATAGAGTCAGCCTTAAGAAGTTTTTCAACTTCGAGCTTGATAGCAGCGACTTTACGAGAGTGGATTGGGTGAATTCCCTGCCGGACAAGTTTAGCGTCCAGGTAGGTCTTAATTTCATTCACAATGATACCAGGGTCAATACCCGGCATCACTTCATAGCTCCAAGCGAAAACGTCACAAAATTCTTGAAAAATGTCTTTATAAGTGACGACCTCATCAACAGAACATGAGGCTCTAATGTGAACATTTTCGATGATTCCAGGTTTAATGGATATGTCAAGAGGAATGATGGGTGATATATTACTCAGGTTCCCTTCATACAGAACGTTGTGGGATGACTCAGGAACAGAGGAAATGACAACAATGGTCGATGCAGTTGAAATCCATTGGTAACTCTCTATGGTGTGTTGTTCTAGGAAAAGAATGGAATGATGATGTCAATCATCCCATGGGGTGTCTTCTATGGACATGACTGACATGATCATCTCACTGGTAGGAAATATCACATGGAATGGATTGAGATATGAATCACAGACAGAAGGGGTAGAAGGGGTTTCCTATTGAATGTCTTGATAATCGGATTCAACTGGACTTAAAGGCCTTTCTTCATCATAGCAAAGATAATCACTAGGATTGGGTACTATCCACGAGTCATAAGACGCGAGGGTTTCATAGAAAGAGGTGTAAATCATGTTGATTGAGGTGACAATCGAAGGTGGAACATCGGGTGGTGGTATGGGGAAGGTGCCCATAAAAGTGGAATATTTTAGGAGACCCACCTCGACATTCTCATACCCAGGAGGTGTCTTCGAGATAAAGGGTATGTTGCTAGTACAAGAATTGGAATTGAAAAAGGCAGTTGGTTAACCGTAACGAATTTTCCTTGATGTGGGAAATGTAACACACGAAAAAGGTTCAACATGATGGCATGAATGGAATCAATCCAGCTACAGCCAAGTAAGATTTTATTGTCAAGAGGCCCATCAAATACCTCGACCTCAACATTGACCGATTTTCCTTCGAACGTAATAGACAATGAGGGAAGCACACCGTAGGGTTTAAAACCAGAACCATTGAAATCCTTAAGTGTGTTGTGTGATTAGGTGAGGGGGGGGAGAGCCAATGGCTTATCAACAAGCCACATACATAACGCACATCGAGGCACCCTTGTCAATAATAGTTCTACATATATTATTGTTCTCTACAACAACTTGGATCTGAAATGCTAACTGAGGAGGTAGCCTTGGAATGTGATCTTCCTGGTCAATGATTATTAAATTTGTATCTGTGGGATCAATTCCACCGATGGCATTTCACAGTGTATTTTGTTGAGTGGGACAACTTTGAAGGACTTCAAGAGATGACATCACAGAGGGTGCTTGCACAATATCTTCTACAATGTTGTAGTTTTGAGTAGCACGTGCATGAGGATTGAAGGTAGACTTCCGAACAACGCCCTTTGGGGGAGGGTAGAGAACTATATAGGGCATCAATCGTTTGAGATGAAGAGGACCATTGGGAGGTGAAGTTGAAGGAGGCGGTTGAACCAATGAAGGTGGTAAATCCTCAACTTTATCCTTTTGTTGGTTGTGGAGCTTGATTATCTTCCTGATTCAGAGGTCCTTGCTTTCAGCCGTGTTTATACCCCATGAAGTATTTACACCCCAAAAGTATGTACACTCTTCCATGCGGGGGAGTGCAGAGGGGGGGTAAAAGTATATTGTAATTTCATTGTAAATCTGGACCGTTCATTATAAGGTCGCGGATCTAACGGTAGAGATTATGTTAGGGTTTTTTTCCCTAGAAGGAAACCCTCTTTTATGAGGGAAATGTATTGCGGCTATGTATGATGGTGAATATTGTATTCTGAGAGAGGATACTGTGAGAGAAAGAAG
>ML814042.1:42768-55699 GCA_009831015.1 Picea engelmannii | reverse complement strand
TGCTGGATAATAATAAAGGAAGGACCTGGCAATTTCTCTGGTGGACGTAGCCCACACTAGGTGAACCACGTAAATCTGTGTCTCTCTTGTATTGTGTGTCTTCTGTGTTTTGTTTCTGCATTTTTTTTATTTTATTGCTCCGCGGTCCTATTTTTCTAACACCTTTGAAGGAGAATAATATTTGGCTCGATTGGTGATTGCAATGTCATTCTTGGTATAATTACTAGTACACATACGAACATATGAAGTGGTGGAAGGAGAGGGCTGGTCATGAATGAACAATTGGGCCTGTTGTTGACAAGGGAAAGGTTGTGACGAAACAACAGGTGTGGGAGGTTTTCTGGTTCCTTGAAGGAACTTAGTGACCTCAACACGTCTTGGACAATCTATCATGTACTGATCATCACCACAGATAAGGAAAACATATCGACATTTACACTTATCCTTATCCTCAACAGACTGTGTCTTGGGTTGTTGAGGTAGCGGTGGTATAAAGGTGAGGAGCGTCAGGAAGCAAGTCGTAAAGAGTGCTCGTTTGCGAATAAATGAGATCTAGGTACTGAGCATGACTAATCACTTGTTCTTTAATGACAACTCCACCCATGGCAATATCATGGGAGATTTTATTGACGAATGATTTGGTAAACCATTCAACCAATAATTGATCAGGAAGGTCGAGTTTGATAAAACTTCATCTTCATCTCCACTCATGGATGTGATCATAAATATGAGTGGCCGATGATTTCTTAAAGGAACTCAAAATATCGGTTCCTATCTCATAGTGAATGGGCAATTGGTAATGTGTGAGAAAATACATGGAGAGGGTATTGAAGTCATTAAACAAGCCTCCCAGTAATTCTATATACCACTTTTCAGCCAAACCCGTGAGGGTTCATTGGAATATTTGTAACCAAATGGAGTCATCCATCAAAGAGTTGGACGAGCACCAAAGGTGAAAAGTCATAACATGGTTGTTTGGGTCTTCTCTTGGTTTACCGTCAAATTTGGGAATGTCAGACGGTAACTTGGTTGGTACAATGGGCCAATGGGGAGAATGTACGATAAAATCATTCAAGATTCTAGACAAGTCGGGTAAATCCAAAGTGGCTAAAAAGGGAAATTGTCGATTCACTTGAGGGTACTGGTGACTTTGGGGAGGAAGTCCCATCGGTAAACTAGTAGGACTGTAAGTAGTCTTCATGTAAGTCAAAGTTCCTGAAAGATTCGGATGTGTATATGGAGGCATGTAGCCCATGGGGTTGGGTTGGTTGGAAATGTTCCCTTTAAAAGGGACATTAGATGAACATTCGGACCCCAAGAAGGATTTAAAGAACTGAGATATGGTTGTCCAGAGTGACGGGGAACAAAACAGGTGACTTGAGGCTGTTTCCCCCTAGATGATTATGGATTTATTTGGGCAATAAGGTTCCAAAGTTGGGCTAGTGATCCCAATGTGTTATGTCCATATAGTTGGTTATAAATTCCAACCTAAGGTTGTCCTCCAAGTGGAGGATACCCCCCAACATGAGATTTCCCTCCAAAGGGAATCTGGTAGCCAGAAGTGGACAAATGATGGGTTCTTCCAATTGGATTGGAGCCACTAGGGCCAGATCCCCCAGGAAAAGGAGGATAAGACCCTCCAGAGAGGACCTGGGAAGGTGTAGGAACCAAACCAGCAATAACATTGTACCCAAGTGGAACAAAAAGTCCAAGAACTTTGGATTGAACCTAGGTAGGGATGGCGGTGGAAGGATTCAAAGTGTGATACCCAGAAGGAAGTGACGAGATAGGTCTATACGAGAGTTGTGTGCCAATGTGAGCTTGGTTAATCACCACATTCCCGGTAGGAATAGTCGTAATGTGTGTGACCATAGTAGAATGGGCCATCTGCAGAGAAATAATCGAGCTGGGACCAACTGACTGTGTGTCTAGACTAATGGTGATGTTGCTAGTTGCACCAACAAAATGGTATAAAGGTATCATGTAGGTAACAGACGTTTCAAGAAGTTGGGAGATGATGGGTGTATCAAGACCTACCCCTAAGTTTTCATAAAGGTCCCACACCGTGCAAGGTAGGCTTCTAAATATGTCGGTAGTCTAAAGGGGATTCTCAGCTCCAGGGCCTGTATGGGGTCCGGTCGGTATTCTAGAAGTTTCAACAAGTTCTCCTAATGAATTCAACCATAGAATATGTCTCCCGTATCTAGTAGGAATGCAGAAAACCTCTAGAGAATTGAAAATAACTCGGAAACTTTTTAAAGAGGCAGAACCTTCCTCTTGTGAGGTTATAGTGTCCTGGACCTCGCTCTGTTGAGGAGAGCCCTCCAGTGGATTAGGAGGAAAATGGATATACCCTTTTGTATCTTTTGATGGTATCCCTTACATCCTATGTGAACGGTGTGGAGGGTCGATGTTGGCCAAACCAAAAATTTTATGGAAAAAATCTATGGCCGACTACAGAAACAAACAGCACTCACTAATAAATTCTAGAAATCAAACCAAGCAAACAAACCTTCTTATTTCTAAGTCACTAGTTGGTGATGAAATCCAATGTTGCGAAGTCAAGACAAGAAGGGGATAGGATAGAGAGGGTGGAAAATTTACGTTTATGACCTTCTTAACGGACTTACACCATGGTGCAAGATCCCATACATAATCGTGGGTATACCCTCCAAGGAGCCCGAGTGAGTCTGGCCATTGTCGATTATAGGTAGCATGAAGACTTGCCCCTCCACAATCACCTCGTGTAATACCATAAAAATATAGGCTACTAAGGTTACCAAGAACAAAAGTGATGCCTAGGGAAACAATCGACAGTCTGATCCACGTGCAAGGGCAGGGTATCTAGCTCGAAATCAACTCGAAAGGATTCCAATCATAATTGTGGGAATACCTTCAAGTGACCCCCGTAAAATGCACAATCTCTACACCAAGACCAACAAAGTAGGGTGAGTAACTCTGACAACCTTAATGCGACCTCAGGTTTGACCCTTGTGTGAGAAGGGCTTCCCAGGACGAAATGTTGCAAGTGGATTTGAACACTCCCTGTCACAAGATGCTATAGTGTGTTTTATTCTTTGGAGAGTGTGTCTCACAAACTATTCCAAAGCGCTAGCCTACCTAATGTTGGTGGAAAGAGCTTCTAGAAAATAAAAAAGTTACTAATATATTTAAAATTACATAGTATTTTAGAGGTTGTTGTTTACGCAAGAGGGAGATGGAGATGAAACTGATGTTGTATGATACCTTCACCCAATAAAATGAAAAACGAGATGGATGATGCAATTTTTTTCAGTTTGATGAACTCTAATTACAAGAGGGAGAAAGTATTTCTTCGGAAAACACGAAAGTTACAAAACATAATTCCTTTTTCTCGAATGAACACGATTTCAAACAATCATAAGCAATGAAATTTTCCAATTTTTTCTCTTGTAAAAAAAAAAATGAATGCAAATTTTTTTCTTATGAGTGATTACTACAAAGAATAGATGAATTCAATTCATCCTTTCCAAAACCAACTCAGGGATATAATGAAGAAAGGAAAAGTAATCAAAGCAAATTGATACGCTTAACAAATACCCAAATAAAACTTTCAATGAAGATGACGAGAAAGTGTTTTGCTAAATGCAAAGGAAAATAATTTTCCAATCAACAAGCAATCCATAAAATGTAAGACAATCCAAAACTTTAAATCAAATCAAAGACTTTTATCAATCAAGCACTCAGATCTCAAAATCAAAGATTATATCCTTGTTGATAAAAATCAAGAAGAAAAAACTTGTGAAATGATGAAGAAGGGTTTTCAATCCCTGAAAACCAGTCAATGACAAGTATTACATTCATAAAATAGTTAAATACTGGCACTAAAAGTTCTTCCCAGGTGATCAAAGAAAAACTAGGTAGCAGAAGATTTAAAGACCCAATCCAAAAAAAATTACATGCAATGTCACAGCCCAGCAGTAGGGTACAGTGTGTGAATTAAAGATTTTTGTAGGATAGCTATGGTGTAGGTTTCGAAAAGTATGCACTGGTATAAATAGTTAGGGTGCGGGTATCTAAGGTTTTTGTAGGCTATATATGGGATACAGTGCGGAAATGCCTATAAACAAAGGAAAATTGGGAAAAGGGAAAAGAGTCTAAAAGAACTTTTAGATCCAGAGAGTCTGGATGGATCCCCCACAGACTCAAAGATTGTTTTATAATGAAAAGAGGTAGGCTAAAGGAAAATGTATATAAAACAACCAAAACAATTCATATCCCCAGTACGGTCACCAATTTTGTTATTGGATAAATCGGTGAATGCGGACATAAACTGATCTCCCTAGATCCACCTGGATCTAGAACAAAAAAAGATAGGACATGACGCTTTCCCTAATCTTTAATCATTGAGTTTACCATCAGACAAGAAATGAATGACATACCATTGAATATCTCTTCCTTATATCTTTGTTGTCCTTGCTCCGCTTCGGTGCTCTTGTGATATTGGATCTGTGATGAAACACAAACCAACCAAAGTGAAAGAAGCAATAATATATTCAATGAAAACTTACACATGTGATCAAGAAGTCATGTAATAAAATGAGAATGATTTTATGGGAAATAAAAATGCCATTGTATTATAATAAGTAGAAGTGGAAGATACAACCAAACAACCTTGATGTTGCAAGGTTCCCTTTCAGTGGCCCTTTTCTCCAACACACACACTTGCTCCAAACTTGTATGAAGATGATCCACAATATCTTGATGGTCAAATGGAGACCTCAAACATTAATTGTAGAGTTTCTCACACAATTCTCAACCTATTCCTTACTTGATCTTGCTTTCTCTTTCTTACTTGCTTCTTATTTCTTAACCTTTTCAATGAGAAATCCATTATTATATAGGAGAAGGAGAGATGGTTAAAGATATTAGGATGATCCCACCAAATCAGAGAAGACAGTAGGATCCCAACCATACGGATGCAACCTCGTATTCTAGAAGATTCCCTTCTAGAACCTTCATGAACTTTGTCCTTTCTTTAGTCTTCAAACGTCGTCGCACCCTATCTATAGAGTATCCTATGGAAACTCTGCAAGCCAAGTTTAGGACAGCCTGTAGAAATCAGGCATTTTCGCACTGTATCTTATATATAGCCTGCGACGTCCTTCTAAAAACAAGTTTTGTAGAGGAGGAAATCAATCACTTTTCTCATGAGAAATATCCTTTTGGGAGCCTGAACACATTCTTGTAGAAACATCACCAGGGTGAGAAAAATAATGTGTAACACCAAGGAAGAAGAAAAGGAGGATAAGGGAAAACAGCAAATGCTCCTTTAATATGCGAAAGAACCAAGCACTTGACTCGAGGGCGAGTCAAGGATTGTGGTTGGAGCTTGTTGGGCCCTTTGTTTTTGGATAAGCAATTGCACAATTTTTTACTGAGAACGAGTTGCACAAGCCTTAACAGAGGCTGGATAGCAGAATGAGAAAGATTAACAGAAAGGAGTTGGGAAAATCAACGCAACTCCAGCTAAGCATCAAATGGTTGCAACAGAATAAGGAGGCATGCAAGCCAAAATAGAAGACATAACCCAGCTATATATAGGGCTAAACATAAGTGTAAAAGGGTTGGTTGTTGGCGTTGTTATTGTTGTTGATGTTGTTGTTGTTGTTGACATTGTTGTTGTTTTTGGTCAGTTGATTACAAGTTGGTTTCGAGTTGATTGTGGGGATTTGTGTCAATTTGAGTCTTGAGTCTGTAATGAATTTGATCTATCAGTTTGAGAATTGGAGCTCTGTGAAAGGAGTCCAGAGTCAAGAGTCTGTATAGCGCACTGCTATGTAATTCTAAGTCTATAATCAAAGAAATATTTTAAATATAATATGAAGAAGGACTTAAATTTTCAAATATTATGTGTCTGTGTGTTTTCCTTATGCATTACATTTCTTCTTTCTGGGTTATAATTTCTACTCGATGGTTTTTTGTTTAGATGTGTGTTCTCAACATAAGTAGGTTCGATTATTGCACATATATGTTTCATATATGTTTATGTCTCTTTCACAAGATCAGGGATGAGTCATGAAGGCTCTATGGATCCTATTAAGTCTTTTCCCTACCCTTCCCTATCTATATGTCTCACCAGCGCTTCGAATGAGACTTCTTCTCTTCGAAGGAGATGAAAATGCCAGTGCTCTAGACTACAAAGTACCTTTTGTTGGTAACTTGAGAAGTACCATGGTATGATCAAACTTGTGCCAACAGTATCCTATAGGGATGACCCCCCAAAGTAACAATGAAACTATGGGTTCGATACTCATAAATAGCATGGAGCTTCCACATATAAGTTTGGACCAAAAGAACATCACAAAAATCCAGTGGGGAAACATCACATAATACCTCATCCCTTAAGGGATGGATGTCGTATGACAATTGGCACTGCTGGTTGACACGAAGATCTCATCCTTGGTGAAGCCACCCGATGTTGTATGGTTGCAGGTGTGGTGTTGTTGACAATCCCAACAGTTTGATGACCTCTGTTGAGATGAGGTTCTTTTGGATTCCATTATCGATGATAAAATGCATTGAGGTCCCTTCACCGACATCTGCGAATTAAAAAGGTGCTCCCCCTCTACAAGATCTGTTGGTTCTTCTGGTTGAATTGTTGTAGTTACGATAGTAGTAGTGGGGTCTATGTCAATGATATGGCTTCTACTAGTATTTTCTAAGTCAGATTATGAATTAGGGTTTGGCTCATTTTCTTAGATATCAACCACCAATGATTGTTTTGAGGGACACTCATCGGTGTTGCGCCAAAGGATTTTGTGGAAATCACACCATTTTCCAGTTCCTTTATTTGTATTTTCGTTACACTTCTTTTCTTGTGGCTTGGAATATTTTTCTAAAGGTTGGTTCTTAGGGACATCTTTACCATACTTTGCTTATTGTGGATTTGCATACCCGAACTCCCACTTTTTCTGGTACTTAAAGTTTACTCGATTCTAACATCATATCGATAAGCATCACCTAGTGATGAGATGTCTATAAAATCCATTTCAATTTGGATGTATATGTGTAGATCCTCACAGTATTTCTAAACAAAATGTCGCTCAGATTCTTTGAGACCTATCTTGGTGCACAAGGTATGGAACGTATTGTTGAATTTAGGCACTACTTGGCCCCCCTCTTGATGCAGTGTGGTGTATCTCATGTATTGGTCATCATAGTTACCAACAGGGTAATATTGTTCCTTGACCACATCCACAAAATAATCCCAAGTGGGATCGACCCTATATATCCTAGAATCCTCTGTGGAAATTTTATCCTAGTAAGTTTCCAACCAATGTTTGATATGGGGGAGAGCCTTAAGGAGTGTGAAGGTGATCTTTTTCCTGTCAGAAAAATTGAGAATAGAAAAATACCTTCTAGTAGATTTAACCATTTTTCTAGGGCATCTGCATCTATCTGACCTTCAAATACGGGAATATCAAAATTAACCTATACCTTGAAAGGAGATGTTTTTCCAAATTGGTCACTTGATGAATACATGCCTACTATTATCGGCAATAGTTGAAGGATGTGGGAAAAATTCTCCATCATTTCATCCCTTTGTTGCGTGAGATCTTGCTCAAGCAATAGATTAATAGAATCTTTAGCTCTATCATTTTTTGTTTTATTCCACCATGGAGGTTTTCTAGGGAGTGCAAGAGAGATTTTTATCAATAGATACAAGCTCTAGACCCAACTTTCTATACTCAGACCTCGTTAGGGACATCCATTGAAAAAACGATTAAGAGCAGCATGCTCTGATACCACTGATCCAGATTATTTTGAGCATGAAATGAGAGAAGAGATATAATAAAGAAATGTATGGAGATATATCATATTTCCAATAAGATAAAAAAATTATATCAGAGATATAAACATAAATATAGAGAGATAGTAATACACAATTTCTATTAATGAGTGAAATGTACAAAACTGTAGAAATACATAGCGAAAGACTCACTAGAATGGTGGCAACTTATCGTTGAGAAGAGATGTGATGGATACTCACATTTGCAAGAAGATGATTGCTACTATAAGGCTCCAAAGTCCTTTTTAACATAAATAAAATCCAAAAACCTAACCTCGAAAGATGAAAAGGCAACAGTTTTGTGGACCCCATTTTGGGTAGTTTGGTGTATCAACTTCTCAAGGGTGTAACTTTGGCATACGATTTTTGTTTCAGGTGCATGATAGCTCATTGGAAAGGTATCGATGAGAATATTAATTCTGGGGTCTCAATAAGAGCCTTTCACTATCATTGAGGTACCTAATCCTGAAAATAAATCAATTAGGACCTCAAAATGGCCCCAGAAGTTTAGGACCCGAAAAATTACTAAACATAGTAAATTGTTTGAAGGTTGTTTTGAACCAGTTGGGATAGGAGGGTGGCCATCGATATCCACATAGAAAAAATTTCCCTCCTTAGGAAGCAATTGTCTCCATTGCATTGAGTTCCTAGGGGATAGGCAAAAGAGTTACCTGAATCTGAACCCTTGTGAGCTACTTGTATTGTTCATGAAATTGTGTTGCTTGGCTTGTGGAAGGTTGTCGAGAACCTTATGTTGGAAGGGTTGTACCTTTTTAACCAGTCAAACTACCTGAGATGAGTTTGTGAAGACAGAATATTTGTGCTTTGTTTCAATATTGTCGACCTACTTCTGTTGGATAGAAGGTGCTTAGACCGAGACTACAGTGGTTACAGTGTCCTTCTGTTCACCTTTTGAACAGATTGTGAAGAAGTTGAATTTTGTAGTATGAGATACTACCTTGCGGCACTGTTTAGGTGGGACAATAGTTAGAACTACCTCTAGTATCCTATACAGATGACCCCCCATAGTAACAATGACACTACGGAGACAAGACTCATAAATATCATGGCGCTTCCACATATAGCGCTGGTGAAAACGAACATCACAAACATACAGTGAGTAAACATCACATAATACCTCATCATTGAAGGGTTGGATGTTGTATGATAATCAACACTTTTGGATGACACGAAGATCTAATCCCTAGAGAAGCCACCCCATGTTGTATGGCTATGAGTGTAGTGTTATCGACAATCCCAATTGTTTGAAGACATATCCTAAGATGAGGTTCTTCTGGATTCCGATATCAATAATAAAATGGAGCGGAGTCCCCTTCACCCACATTTGTGAATGAAAAATGTGTTTCTCCTATTCAGGATCTATTATTTCTTATGGTTGAATTATTTCGGTCGCGATAGTAGCAGTGGGGTCTACATCAATGATCTGTCTTCCACTAGCATTTTTTGAATCATATTTTGAATTAGGTTTTGGCTCCTTTTCTTTGATCTCGGTCACCAATGACTATTTTGAGCGACATTCATCCATGTTGTGCTAGGGGATTTTTTGGAAATCACACCGTTTTC
Source organism: Picea engelmannii (assembly GCA_009831015.1). Lineage (NCBI taxonomy): Eukaryota > Viridiplantae > Streptophyta > Pinopsida > Pinales > Pinaceae > Picea > Picea engelmannii. The sequence goes on along the minus strand of ML814042.1, from coordinate 46,284 downwards.
CAGTTTCTTTCTTTGTCTTTTCGTTACCCTTCTTTTCTTGTGGCTTGGACTAGTTTTCTAAAGGATGGTTGTTAGGGTCGTCTTTACCATAATTTGGTTGTTGTAGATTTGCAAACCTAAACTACTACTTGTTCTAGTGCTTAAATGTATGCTCGATTTTAACAACATATCGATAAGCAACACCTAGTGATGAGATGTCTAGAAAATCCATTTTAGTTTGGATGTATCTATGTAAAGCCCCACGATATTTTAGAACCACATTTTGCTCAAGTCTTTGATACCCATCTTGGTGTGAAAGGTATGGAAGGTGTTGGTAAACTCAAGCACTGCTTTCCCCTCTCTTGACGCAATGTCGTCCATCTCATGTATTGGTCATCATAGTTACCAACAAGGTAATATTGTTCCTTGACCACATCCACAAAAATTACCTAAGTCGGCTTGGCCCCATATATTCTAGACTCCTCTATGGAAATTTTCTCCTAGTAAGTTTTCCACCAATGTTTGACATGAAGGAGAGCCTTAAGGAGTGCATAGGTGATCATTTCCTTGTCAGAAAAATTGTGAACAAAGAAAAAACTTCTAGTAAATTTAACCATTTTTCTAGGGCATCTGCATCTATATGACCTTCAATTACAGGAATATCAAAATTAACTTGTACCTTGAAAGGAGAGATTCTTCCAAAGTGGTCTCTTGATGAAGATGTGTTTGTTGTTATCAGTAGGTGTTGAAGTATATGGGAAAAAATCTCCATCATTTCATCCCTCTGTGGCGTGAGAGCTTGTTCAAGTAACAGAATAATAGAATCTTATGCTCTATCATTTTTGTTTTCTTCCACCATATAGGATTTCTTAGGCATGTGAGAGATATTTTCCTCAAGAGAGACAAGCTTGAGACCCAACTTGTTATACTCGAACCTTGTCGAGGACATGCATTGAAAAATGATCAAGAGCAGCCTGCTCTAATACCAGTGATTCAGATTATTTTGAGCATGAAATGAGAGTGGAGATATAATAAAGAAATGTATAGAGATATATTAGATATCCCATAATATAATAGAGATATATCAGAGATATAACCATAAACACAAAGATACAGTAATACACAATTTCTATTAATGAGAAAAATGTAGAAATATAGAGGGAAAGACTCGCTAGAATGGTGACAACTTATCTCTTAGAAGAGATGTGATGACTACTCACATTCGAAAGAAGATGATTGTTACAACGAGGCTCAAAATTCCTTTTTAACATAAATAAAATCCAAAACCCTAACCCCTGAAGATGAAAAACCAACAGTTTTTTGGACCATATTTTGGGTAGTTTGATGTATCAACTTCCCGGGGGCATAATTTTGGCATACGATATCTATTTGGGGTGAACGATAGCTCGTTGGAAAGGTATCGAGGAGAATATTCATTTTGGGCGATCAATTAAATTATGCATATATAATTAAGGCTCCCAATTGTGAAAATGTGTCGTTTAGGCCCTCAAAATGGCCCTTGAAAGTTTTGGACCCGAAAAACTGCTAAAAATAGTAAATTGTCAAAAGAATGTTTTGAGCTAGTTGGGATAGGTGGGTGGCCACTGATATCCATCTGGATCATTGGGCCAGAGATATTGATATTCCCTAAGAGAAATTATTTTGTTACCAAACTCTCTATACATTGACCTTGTTAGGTACATGCGCTAAGAAACAACACAGAACATATTGCTCTAATACCATTGATCTAGACTGTAGAGAGAACAAAATGAAAGGAAATAATATGAATGGAAACACAGACATATAAATATTGAAAGGAATGAAATAATATAGTGAGAACCAGATATTATTAACAAATGAAATCGAAAAATACTGTGAAATGCAAAGCAATACAAACTAGTTATAATGGTGGTAGCTTATCTATGAAGGGAGAGGTGTCAGCTATGCTCATTTGGAAGATAAAATTACAAGAGGATAATGTCACACACCCACTATGGAATAATAAATTTTTCTCCTTTTCTTGAGAGACAGAATCCCCGAAATCCTACAGGGCTTAGCACAGGCTAGCTCTCCCCTTTTTCCACCTTCATGTGATCGTTGCTTATGACCACAGCCTAAACAACTAGGTGCCTTTTCGCATTTCACGAATCAACGATACAAGCGAGTCGAGTCTTTCAACTATGAAAACCCCAAAACCCGATACTAGAGTTCTTGTATGAGATCCAATGGCTCTTGATGTTTTGGATCCAACGGTTCAGATCTTTTCAGAGTTTCGTGAACCAGGAGTTCACGATGAAACAACTCCAAAAATCGTTTCACTCCAATCCCCAAATCTCGATATGGGGATTCGTGTAGGAGATCAACGATCCTCGAGGATTTGGATCCAACAGTCCACGGGATTTTGGAGCGTTCCCCGAACTCTGACTGCTCACCATGAGTCTCCTCTGATGGACAATATAGATCCTTTCAGGACTCCTCCTTTTTTCCACAGATCACATCGGGGTTTCAGGTACCGGGATTTTGCAACTTGAGAAGACAAGGGTTCTTTCCCTTTGGTTCCCGGGTGCTGAAACACCGAAATGCTGACCGACAGCCATGTGTCCCTCTGATGGACGGCTGCGACCTTTAACCACGATCAACCGTTATGATCTTTTCAGGATGATCAACGATCACGATCAAATCCTGGATTTCTCAAACTTATACACACTTAAACTAATTCGAGGTTTTGTTTACCAGGATTTCACGACTTGCGAAGAAAAGAGTTCTTTCCCTTTAGTTTCCTGAGTGCTGAAATGTTGATCGGTAGCCATGTGTCCCTATAAAAGGACAGTCCTCGTCGTTTCACGATTTTACGACTCGCAACCCCTAGTGACACAAATCCTTTGTCAATTTGAATCCCCAGTATCCGAAATACCGATGGACTCTCAATCTCCACCACGTGTCCTCCATGGATGGATGGTCCAGATTGCTTCAGGACTTCCACCATGGAGTGTCCCTATTTCTTGTCCTCGAGACCTCCAAAATCCCGATACCAATTCCTCTTTCGGGACTTTCGCCTCTATTCACAAGGGCTTAACCCTCATTCATCTCCTGACAGATCCAACGGATGTCAGGTTTTCTAAATAAGATTTGATGGCTCAAATCTGTCCCACGCTGGGCACTCTCCTGTTTCTCCCTGGATGTGGAAAACCAATAGTCCAGATCTCTTCACTACTTACAGAGATAAAAGAAAAGGGTTAAGGTGTCCAACGCCCTCGTGTCTTCCTCCAATCTAATGGTCGTGAATGACTGCAGATCTTCCGACAGTATCTCATCTATCATTCGATACTTAACCCTACACTGCCATCTTAGGATTTCATGGATCGAGGTTTCGGGAATTGCGAGTGTGAGAGAACTCGCGCTTAGATACCCCGGGTGCCGAAATGTAGAAATGTAGGGTTTTAAGAGGCCCATTCTTCCTCGTACAATATGGCTAAGACTTGCACCTTCAAATCCTTTTTCAGCTTCTTGGTAAGCTTTCCAAGAAGGGTGTATCTA